>JBBBDQ010000222.1:3220000-3272500 GCA_037127315.1 Ascarosepion bandense
AAGGAACAAAATATACGGGTTGATGTAGAAAGGACTGAAGTGAAGTGGATAAGAGATGAGTATAACATTGCTTTTAAATTCCTGGAGTTTGTCGCTGTCAAGAAATCAAGTATATGGAAGAGAGTTCCACAGGCAAGAATTGCGAGAAAAAAGTGCTGGAGTAGAATTGTCGGCTGCATCGGGTTGATCTAACTGTATACGGGTGAGACCTTGTTGCCAGTCTGGTTGCATAAATATATAATCCTTAAAATATTAGAATTCAATTATGATGACAGGAGTACATTCGTATAACATAAAGAACAGGATTGAATTAATATAACCGATAAACAAAACACATTTGCCCAGATTCTTAAAAAGTGATATCTATAACAAACGATGTCGGCACCTAGACGTGGTGTCATGGTTAGCAAGCTTGTCTCGCTAGAGCCGATTACAACTGAGTTCGATTCTTACTGCGTACCTCATACTTTTGGCCTTGTGCCACATCTAAGCAGTGCTTAGAAAATCACCTATAACTAGCCATCTTACTGGGGTCCACTGCTGGCAGCAGCATACATGTAGAAACTTAAATTACTGCTAAATAACATTTACAGAAACTTTTTAGAATCGTGTTAGTATTATCAAGTAATTAGTTAATTAGCAGCTATACATTTTACTAGGGATGATATTTAAAATAACAGTTTATACTAATTGATTAAAAGCATAGAAAATTGTTTATAACTTACGAAAGCAAACTCAACATTTTCTATAATTATGTTATCAACCAAATCCGATATAAATGAAAAAGAATAAACAACATAATAAAACTCAGCCCAGCAATAATTTTGATATTTTTCTTACCTTTTCTTCCGACATTTATTTCGCATAACCCGGTGTCTGCCTTTGTTTTACAGAAAATGAAGATAATACTTATTTCATCGATACGATAATTGATACTACCAGAATGTATGGATGTCAAACTAATCAAAACCAATTTACTTTTGCAAAACAAAGTTAGAAAGATAATTTTGTGAGTTAAGGAATTCAGTATATGCAAGTAAGTAGAAAATTAGAAATAATCATTATCCAGTAGATTCTTTCTCTGAACAGAAGTCATCGTTTTTAATGTAACTTCATAAACATAGACATCAAATCTTAATGAGAATTGTATAAACATTTTATGAAGGTTTTATAGATAATTTCAAAGCTTTTCGTAATGGTCCTTTTGTTGCGGGTGGAGAATTAGAGATACAGTTTTTCAAAAAACATATTTGGCAATATATTTCCAAGCCTTTCAGAAATAAATGCGAAGATTTTTTTCAATAATTTTCTGCAGAGTTTCAGTTAAATGTCAGCAAATAATATAAATTGGAAAGGCATTAACTTTACTGTGTCTCCTTTGTAGAACTTTGAAATTACCATAATCTCTTTCTTTAAAGAATATGCATATACTGGAAAATAGTTTAAAAATAAATCTTTATTAGTATAAAATTTTTCTTCTTCTTCAATATAACTTGTTATATACCGAAGTGACATTTTAATTATTTCATCCATCAAATATCTACATTTTGAGCAATGATGGCCGGGGTCAATGTTGTATTCATTACTATTCTTGTTAAAACTTTTCTTGGGCAAAAGATGGCTCGTTAATTTTAACGCGTTCAAAACTAAACTTCTCGCCATTAATCATCTGAAAGAATCCTCTCTGCATTTCATCAGTATGGCTGATGCTAAGCTCTAGGAGATTGGCTCGCGCGCTCTGTCGGGCTAAAGCTATCAAATGACATGAATTGGAAAGACTATTATATTCACTGCTACATCAGCTGTTAGGAAAGTTGTTTAACTGTGTCATGCGAGACCATTTGTCTGTCCATCTATATCTTACATATTCGTTAATGCTTAGAATATTTCTGTCACATATGGTATTTACCTTGAGTAATTTCATAAAATACACAAATGAATCAACAATATCATTGATCCTGCTATGACGTCTAAGCTTTAGTCATTTTCTATAACTCTAAGGTTGCCTCTCTTTGCTTTTCCTATTTCATAGTAAGTTTTTCTTATGAGTTCTTCGATATTGTGTCTACACTTTTTAAATTTAATCACCGTAGTAGACTGACGTCAAGCTCTTGACAATTTACACACAAGCTGGATAAGTTGTAGCGGTAAGTTCTCGGTTAACATTTTTTTACCCACTTCTCGGTTGTGGAACTCTCTTCCGGCTACAGGTTCCATGTTTTTCGCCAATTTTAATCCGATAAACAGAATGCAATGTTAATCGATATCTGCTGTCTTCCTGATTACTCTTTCCTCTTCCCTGTCACTATCGATATTTCTCTTTCTAATTTTGCTACACCCTGTAAACCCCTTGTGTCTTAGTGGATATACTGCATTACATCGTGTTATACTGATCAAAAAATATTTTTTATAATACATATCTAAATAACATTTCTGCATTAATAAAATATGCACTGATTAATATTAATTCAGTAATGCATAATATATAAAAACATGAAAAACATTTTTTTTAAATTGTTCTGTTTACAATCGTTATTGTACATTTTCACCAAAAGAGTTACATAGTTTGTCAATTCACAAAGGGCAGAAGATTTAACATTCGACATAATTTTTAAAAGATAATATAAAACGGTTAAAAAGAACAAACATTATTCATAAAATAAAATTTATCATCAATATTTTTGTTTTCAGAGAGAAAAATATTAATGTGACAAAATTCTTGATAATGACAATGAGTTTCAAATTAAAATTTGATTTACTGTATGATATGTATTGTTTTCTGCCTTAACATTATTGTAATATATTATAATGAACATTTGTAAATTATTAAATTTTCTGAATTTAATTATGGTATTATTTTCTGCTATAAAGTTCTTAATATATAATATTTTCCTTCATTTGCCACTGCAAAATATTATATTTTTGTTTTGCTTTTAAGTTAAAATTTAACATGTTTTAAAATACATGTTAGAAAATAATATTCAATCAAACTAAATTTTATAATCAATATGTTCGTCTTTATGGAAATATATCACACAAAAAATCATCGATGTTATTAAATTCTTAACGATACTTTTATCAAAATCTCTTGAAAAAAATAACAATAAATTTAAAAAAATGGAAATTTCAAATGAAATGAATCACATACTTAATTTAGTCACTTAAATAATAAACATAAGTTAATCTATAGGCAAAAATATTTTTTAAAATGAATTATTGTAATATTGGTCTCGTCTTGTTCTCCTCCAGTCACTTGGCTACCAGACTTTAATAGGTATTGCCATGATATATATGGTGTCAAGGTAGCGTACTGGATAGTGTCTTGGATTAAGGAATCAGACAGCTGAGTTCGAATTAGAGTCAAG
Organism: Ascarosepion bandense; assembly: GCA_037127315.1. Classification (NCBI taxonomy): domain Eukaryota; kingdom Metazoa; phylum Mollusca; class Cephalopoda; order Sepiida; family Sepiidae; genus Ascarosepion; species Ascarosepion bandense. The sequence goes on from JBBBDQ010000222.1 coordinate 3,223,366, forward strand.
TTTGTTACATTTACAGTTACATACGTGCATATACTCTGAGGAAAGATATACTCCATATATTTCCTCTCCAGCTGTACATTAGCAGTACAAACTGGGTCTTAGAAGTAGGGTGGTAACCGGTCTAGGAGAAGAACAACTCCGAATTCAGGACCTAAGAAGTGACAGGTGGAAACCTCGTGTCATGCACCAGTTCTCTTTATTTAGTTCCCCAAAAAAATGTTGCTGGCTTTGTACAACCTTCATTACTATAATCTAATATGTGCGGATTGTTAATAGTGTTTGGTTCTAAGAACTGTACTTGTGGATCCTCATATTGCAGAAAATTACGCGAAAATTCTTCATATATTCACACCTCACTGTTGTATGAATAATTGTATAGTAATTGTTCTGATGGAATCCCTCTATACTACCTAGATTTTAATAATTTAAGTACGGTACTAGATTTAGTGGATATCAGCACGAAACAAGAATTCGAGGGATGAGTTTGGATACCAATTGATTTCGTTGCCATCACTTACGCGCAAATACATTAGAGAAAGATATAAACCCATTGCTCTTCCCTACAGCTATGGCTTAGGCTTAAATAGCAGAACCGATTGAGTTCTATATAGGTACCTCCAGTGATTTTTCGATACCTAAATTTAAATTTAAATTTAAATTTTAAAAATAAATAAGTAATCTTCAACTTTAAAATTAGCTTTAATTGAAAGCCATAAAATTAAATTTTAATTCCCGAAAGAAAAATACGCTGGTATTATTTAACCCGAAATTATATTGATTTTAATCTAATTTTTTTTTAAATCGAAAATTGAAAGTTAAAATTTCCCACCATTTGACACATTCTGTCAACACTATGTCAACAGTAGCCCAATTTTTGTTTTAAAAATCTTGCAAAAATAAAATATACCTTTGCTGACACGTCATTTAAGTCAATTTTTAAAGTTGAAACTTACCTTTATCTGATTTCAATCAAGTAATAATTCCTTACTGCAAGAAATTTAGAAAAAAACAACTTTTTAACTGCGGTAGCCCTACCTGTCATCACCTCGATTACGCAAATGTAGGGTGTTAAAAGATTTACGAACTCCGGTAGATGTCAGACGGAAAGTATTGCGACCATACGCGCCAAAAAAAAACAAAAAAATTAATTTCTTTTTTTAATGTTTTTAACTAAATAGTAAAATCTAAAATAATAATTTCATCAATTTTATAATATTTAGTAGAATTTTAGTTTACATTTATAGCCAGACATTTGAAAATGCTTTCTGAATTACTGCAGATGTTAGAATTATGTAAACATGTTATGACTCTTATGGAACACCGTACTTACTTAAAAAGGGAACGTAAATGAACATATTTACACACAATTTTTTTTTTTTTAAATTAATTTAAAATATTTCTGCAAAACGATTTTTATTATACTTTTCAATTTTACATAGGCAATACTAGGCAATACATACTCAGCTCTTAACTAAAAAGAAAACTTGCAATCAATTCTTTTGGAGATTGAAAAAAATATTTTTAAAAGCTTTTATATTATTAAATTTTTTAATAATAAAATTTTTTTTTAAAAATTAAAACAATTTTTTCCAAATTTTATTATTAATCGAAAAAAAATTTCTTCTTCAGAATATAATGTCCTCAGTACTTGTTGTTTATTCCAGTAATTAACAGATTATGAAATTTGATTATGTCGGAGTTTTATTGCATTTTTTATTTTACTCTTCGGAGAAGGTTTTCCGATAGTGATTGCAAGCTTAAGATAAAAAATATGTGATTTATATTTCCCAATGAGTCCTGCGTTGAAGTAATTAAACAAAAGTTTGCAAGTATTTAAAATTTTTTAACATTTCAGGGATTTACATGAACGGGGGTTAACCGAGGTAAAAAAAATATTTTTATCAAGATTTTTAAAAAATAATAAGTTTAGAAGTAATTTCATTCATTTGTAAATGAATTCTGAAAGTTTCATTACAATCCGACAATTATTTGATTTTTGCGAGAATTTCAAAATTAATGTGTTTTTAACCTAAAAAAAGTGGCAAATGCAAAAAATTGGCGTCTATTGTAAAACAGTAGTAAACGTTTCTTAGCCGCTAAAATCAATCAAAACAAAACTTCTGCCAAAATTTCGAAAATGTTAGAATGGATTAAAATTTTTTAAAAAATAATTAAAAACTACTTTGAACTTTCTTCTTAATAATAATATAAACATTTTGAGGAAAAAAGTTTGTTTTATTAAGTTTGGAACCTTTTTTATTCATACTATCTGCCTTTGTTATCGATCCGAGTGGAGGTACCTAGTTCTATAGCTTTGGTTGGCGACCGGTCTACCGCAGAATATAATGACAAACCACTGTAGGAAAATCTTTTGCGCAGTCAGTCATGTCTTTTTTTAAATATGATTGGCTCAAGCGTGTATCACGTATGGCATTTAATTGACCGACAAGATTGGCGGTGAGGTTTCATTATATTACAGTTGAGATGTCTTGGTGTAATTATTCTCTGCCAACATCTTCTCAGTCAATTTTGAGCTTCTAAATTTAAATCTAGTGAAAATTTAAATCGTGGTATTCTGTCTTTTTTATTCTTGCTCTTTTACTCTTCTCTCTCATTAACATCGTTTTTGTTTTCGAACTCATTGTGTCATAGTAGCCTAGTTGCATAGTTGCTCGTGGTGATAAGGTTAATATATAATAATGGATAATAAAAACATCATATAAACTATGAAGTGCCAAGATACATTAAGTAGCAGTAGAAAGAAGTAATATAAGAAGTGCTAGAATGCCGAAGCAAACTCTCTAATCTTACCCGGGTCTAAAACACAAACAGCTCCTGCATTTTAAATTTAACGACGCGTTCTCTACATCGTTAAGTATTAATCCTTTTTTTAAATTTTAGTCAGTATAACGTTTACATTAATCGGTTCCCTCAAACAATGCCTTCCATAATCGTTGTTATTAGAGCTTCCGCAACAAATGTCCAGATACAGAAGGTGAAGAAGGGTGGATTTAGTAGCGTATAATGACGAAGAAACAGGTGTGTATATTTTAACAACAAAAATAAGGAATTTATTTACAAATTTACACAGTTGTCAGTAGCTTATTTAAAGACACTTGTCTTGAAATAAGCTACTGACAACTGTGTAAATTTGTAAATAAATTCCTTATTATAATCACGCATTAATTTTTTAACGGGAGAGAAAAGGTTCAAATTAAACTATCAGACACTAAGCGCATTTCTAAAACTCTTTTTCACACAAAAGTATTAAGTTGAATTACATATAAACATGGTTTCCAAAATTATTAAAACAAATTGAAAGAGTTCATTTTTCACATTAAAATATTTCAATGGAATTCAATATAAAAGATGCATCTTTAGATACTTAGCTTCAACAGTAGAAAGAATATTTACAATTATCAGTTGTCAGTAAAGGCTAATAATGTATTATTGTGAAATGAGACGTCTGTGATATTCAGAAGCGTAGTCTCTGCTTTCTTTCTCTCCCGTCTCTCTGACGCCGACTCACTTCTGACGACCAGACACATCAATAAATAGGCCTGTTCCGTCATGTGACCAGTTCAAAACATATTTATTTCTGGTCGGGAAGGAAATGACATGATTAAGTGAAAGTTAAATTTTTTTCTGTAAATCATTTTTTATTGGTTAGAAAAATAATTCTAACTTGAAATCTATTTTTATCAAAATATATTTTCTCATTTTGCGAGTTCGTTATTTTATTTTGTCTTCACCAGAAAAGGTATATATTTATCAAAAGATGTCTGAATATTTTTAGAAAATTTTAACAGATTATTTCCTGTTCCCTGTAATACACACACATCACTTTGGTACAAATTGAACAGCATCATTCAGATTGTTGTCATTTTGTTTTCTTCCAGTATATATATATTAATGAATTCTGATACTTGCATTTAGGAGGAATTATTGTTATACCAAAGATTTTATTTTTTTATTCTTATAACTCGAGTGCGCAATAAAAGAGGTAAAAGCTGGATTTAGGCAACTGCAGCTACGCTCCGACTGTAAATATACAGCAAACGATGTCAGTATATCGGTGGTAGATTATTGGATTATAGCTGAGTAAATATTATTTGTGCATCTTGTATCTAGAGAATATGGTAATATATATAAAGAGAGAAGAAAGGGAAGCAAAGATGGAGAAGGAAAAGCTTGGCAAAATTAACAAATTATAGAAAAATATTTTGAAAGCAAAAGGGTAGAAATACTATCTCAAAAACATTTACAATTGGATTTTATAAAAACGAAAATGAGGAATTAGTTAAAGAAAAACCAGATTTGGTGACAGTTTGGAATAGTAGAATATGCAGGAAAAGTAAAAATGCGAGAAGAAAGTAGCATAAATATTACTGAAGACGACTGATTAAAAACATGTTTAGAAAATAGGAAATCAATGGCAGAAGATGTTAATGAAGAACATGGAATATACAGAGTAAATAGGAAGAACAAAAAATGGGTTTAGAAAAGAATTGACTATTTTAGATTGAACAAATGATGATGTAACAAAATAACAAATCTATAAAGTAAATCGTAAAAAAATATAAAAATATTTTCTAAACAATAATGTTAAATGGATTTTACTTTGAAAAATATAAACAAATAATTTTCTTCTGAAAATATATTCGCGCATTATAAGTTCAATACGGGATTTTGCATTTCACATTCGGACATAACAGAAAAAAATTAGTAATCGAATCTCATGTTTGAAACTTCTTATAAAGATTTCAGTAAAATCTACTACTTTAAGCTAAAATAATGAAAAAAATCCATTTTCTGGGATCTAAAAATTTCTATTGACTGCACCATTCAAGTAGACAGATTTTGTGAAGAAGTAACTCCAATGATATAAGTTCTGCAGAATCTAAACTAGTCAAAGCTAATTTACATTTCAAGTTAATCTAATGCGTTTTCTTAGAATCGTTTTTTTTTTTTTGAAAACGGCCAGATTATCTCTTCCGGCAATGGGTTAAATAATAAGTTAGATTGAACTGTAGAGATGCGAGGGGTAAAAAATCGATGAAATGGCAATCTCTGAATTCCAAATTGTGAAGACGGCAAATGGAATATACTCTCCTACTTTCCATGAATATATTACTTGACTGAACTTTAAGTTAAAACTTAGTAAGTCACTTTTTTTTTCCTTTTTTATTTCCCCAATTGGAGTAGATAGACTAAACTATCGCACGGTTCACACTCTACCCACGTCTTTTGAACAGGTGAAGAGGCTCATCTCTTGTTCTCTGTTTAGGATGTGGTTTCGGCTTTCTTTTTTCCAATCTTCTTATTCTTTTTTTTCTCAATTGGATTAGATAGACTAAACTATCGCCCGGTTCACACTCCACCCACGTCTTTTGAACAGGTGAAGGGGCTCATCCCTTGCTTAGGATGTGATTTCCGGTTTTCTTTTTTCCAATCATCTTACTGTTTTCTTTTTTTTTTCTTTCTTAATTGGAGTAGATAGACTAACTATCGCCCGGTTCGCACTCCACCCACGTCTTTTGAACAGGTAAAGAGGCTCATCCTTTGTCCCTGTTTAGGATGTTGTTTCTGGCTTTCTCTTTTCCAATCTTTTTACTCTTAAGTAGCACCCTGCGCATCAGTGGCGTTACCGCCTTGCTTGGGGTGATATGAATAAAAATAATGGTTATTTACAAATGTAAATAAAAATATATCTTGAGGAATTTTGATTGCTGTTTTTCTTAATAACGCATTCCTGAAGGAATGCGATATTAAGAAAAACAGAATTTAGATATGTATTTGTACAAATATATATGTAACTGAAAACGTACAAACTGCAATAGTTTTACTGTACAGGCCAATTCTACATGTATAAATCAGAAGCTACGAGGAAAAAGAAGAAAAAGTCCTTCGCACTTTGGAATTTAAGCTGGTTATTTAACTTGGGCAAGATCGCCAAAACTAATCTTCTTAAAGAGATATGTTTTAATTTATGTATTTCCGATGAAGAGAAAGAAAGACATATAACGAAAAATATGTAGACATGATGCAAGAACTGGAATTTGATTTGTATATAAAAGTGGCATCATTACTAACAGATTTTGAAAAAGAGCTTTGACAAATTGTAAAGTATTAAATTTCTAAGAAATAATGGAAATTATCAAGATTAGAACTATATTAAAATCCACAGAAACATTTAGAAATAAATTCAAGATTGCTATGAATCGATCTCAAGTGAAAATTAATATTTAGTCTTAGAGAAATTTTTCCATAATAATAATAAAATTAATGTAGAAATAAAACATTGTTGCCCCTAACAACTACTTTTATATCTGTAACAATTAAAGCGCTTGGCATGAAAAAGTCAACTGTAAAAACATTGGCAAAATCGCTGGCACACACTGTTTACAAGAGATTAAAATCATTTCAAAATATAAATACTTGTTAAGTATTACTAAACATCAGATTTTCTGCTAACCTAATAAATATATATTACCGTAGTTCTTGGTTATTCATGTGGACAAACCTCGTACCTATCAGCAGATACATAGTGCAGGGTTAAAAACTGAAACTGATGATTTTATTCTTGCTGCACATGACCAATGCTTGCAAACTAGAAATTACCGAACACACATACCGAAAGATTGGGTGAGCCCAAATTAATGATTCTGTGATAAATATTCAGAAACAATAAACCATCTTGTATCACGATGCTCAGTATTGAAACCCACTGAATATAAACCCGTAATAATAGAGTGGGCCAATATTTGCACTGGAAAATCTTCAGTTTTTTCGGAAGAAAAAGTAAAAAGTTATGAACATCACCCAGGCCCAATTACAGGCATAAGACCAATAACGAAATTATGCGACTGTACAACAGTCAATGCTAAATGCTCAGACATCGTGATCAGCTATCACAAAAAACAAGGTGTGCCTTATTGTTGAAATGGTTGCCCATGCAGACTGTAATGTATCATTGAAGGTCCTTAAAAAGCATCATAATACAAGGAAATTGGAATCAAAATTTCAAAAATATAATACCTCAAGACATCAACAATCCAGCTGAAGGCTCTCCTACTGTTTGGAAACAGTTACGATAGACTCATCGAAAAATTCCTGGTAGCCCAAAGCTTAAAGAACTAGAAAACATTATACTGACACCTTATAAAGTATGTATGTAAAATGTGTGTAACCTTGTTTTTTGAAATTTTTCAAAAAAGTTTATGGGAAAATATCATGCCATTTCTTAAGTATCTGGATGAAACTAGGAAAGAAATGAATATACACCAGAAATCAAAGAAAATAAAATAATAATGATTACACTAAAAATTAGGAATATATTAATACCGCCAAACTTAAATTCCTCGAAGTATACAAAATCGTACCAGCACTTGTGTATTTCTTAGGATATAATGCTCTATTCTGAAATACAGAACAATAACTATTGAATTCTAATGGTGTTAGACGAAATAAAAAAATTGCTTACATGAAGTCTATATATGTTTTTGGTCGGCACTGATGTATCTTTTTTCAAACATTACACAAAAATTACATAGAGTATGTGTATAAAATTAAAGATAATGGGATAAATCATCTATTTTATATGGATGAGTTAGAGATATATTCAAGACATAATGACGAAATGGGAGATATTTTAAAAACTGAAAATTTCAGCTTTTAGATTAGCATGAATGTTTGGCTTGGTATTTGTGCAAACCCAACTTCAAGCGAGGAATAATATAATTCTTAACGTAGTTACTGTGATTACTCGGTTAAGTTTTTGGTTGTGAATGAAGGTAACATTTGAGTTCGAGTAATAAGAAAATCTGAATTGAGTTCGAGAAATAACAACAACCATGAAGATTCTTACTATCCCAGTTCTAAATCATAGCATCAACATAATCGGAACGTAAAGGAACTCATTAAAATGATGCAAAAATCTGAATATTTTTTTGCTAATTTGTGTATTAAATTTCATGCAAGAGACCCTATCCCATGCACGCATATTAATTATCACTTCTTATTTAATATATATTGACAATAATAATAATAATAATAATAATAATAATAATAATACAAGAATACAAGAAACATCCTCAATTACAAGAAACATCCTCAATTACAAGAAACATCCTCAATTAGCCTAGACCCTGCTGTAACAATAAAAGAATTGAAACCAGAAGAAGCTTATAAATACCTAGGTGTAAATGAGAGCGAAAACATTCACCATAAAAAAATGAAAGAAATAGTGCGTAAAGAGTACTATAGAAGGCTACGAATGATATTAAAAACTGAATTAAATTCTCAGAACAGAGTTATGGCCATTAATAGCCTTGCAATCCCAGTTGTCCAATATAGCTTTAACATCTTAAACTGGACTCTAAACGACATCAGGCGAATGGATGCTAAAACAAGAAAGCTTCTTTCTAAGCATAAGATGCATCATCCAAAGGCTGATGTAGACCGTCTATACATACCCCGTAAAGAAGGTGGAAGAGGTCTTATTCAGCTGGAATTGTCATACAAGACAACAACTATTGGCTTACTAACATACATAGAAACAACAAAGGATTGGATGTTACAATTAGTAAGGCAACATGAAGAAAGAAAAAATATTCAATAATAAAAGAAGGCAGTAAATTCAAACAAGATTTACAGTTAGTAGATTCTGTAGAAAAGCAGAACGGAAGCCAAGAGCCGACTATTGCGGCAAAGAATATGAAAATGAAAGCCAAAGATAAAGCTCTTGAAAAGATGAAACAGCGCTGGCAAGACAAACCTCTGCATGGCCAATATCCAGTACGTGCCAATAAATCCAATGTTGACAAAGTTAATACTCATCGATGGTTACGTGCATCTGGATTAAAGTCCGAAACTGAAGGCTTTATTCTTGCAGCACAAGACCAAAGTCTTTTCACGAGAAACTTTCAGGCAAATATTATGCATAATAATATGGATCCAAAATGCAGGTTTTGTGATAAACACCAAGAAACAATAGACCACCTAATCTCAGGCTGTTCTGTGCTTGCCCCAAATGAATATAAAAATCGCCACGATAGAGTTGGGCAATATTTACATTGGGCAATGTGCAAACATTATGGAAAAGCTGTAAACAAACACTGGTATGAACATCATCCAGCACCGGTTACAGAAATAGAAGATGTAACCATTCTATGGGATTACACCATCTACACAGACAGAAAAATTGAAGCAAACAGGCCAGACATTATTGTTAAAAACCAGAAGGAGAAAACTTGTCTATTAATTGATATGGCTTGTCCAGCGGATTGTAACATAGCAACCAAGGAATTTGAAAAACTGTCAAAATATAAAGACCTGGAAATTGAAACAGAAAAAATGTGGAAATTGAAAACAAGAGTTGTACCAGTGATAGTAGGTGCACTTGGAATGATAAAAAATGGAACAAAACAACACATTGAAAGAATCCCTGGAAACCCCAGCTTAAGAGATATACAAAAAATTGTCTTATTAAGTACAGCCCACACACTAAGGAAAACGTTATCTATGTAATGCTGGGGATGATAGGGAAGATAGAAAAACATGAAATGGAGCCATAACAACATGCCACTACCTGCCTTAGGTCTCCCCGCAGACTTGGTTGGTAGTGAGACCAATGCAGAAATCGAAATATGATGAAAAATGACATAATAATAATAATAATGAGGACATTAATTATTCCAGTTGTAGTTGGAAGGCTCGGAATGCTTAGAAAAGTTTCTGTTTGACACATTGAAGGGATTCCTAGTAGACCCTCCCTTAAATAAATATATAATTTGTTTGTTTTTTTTTTGTTGTTTTCACAATTTATGATTAGTGAAAAATGTCATGAACCCATATCTGACCTTGTATTTCCGGTTAGGACTCGAAAGGAAATATTTATAGAACAGAAATCCAAGAAATAATAATAGTAATAATTATAATGATATTGAATTATGACTTGAACATCACTGGGAACAAGAAAAATAGAAATAGTCATTCGGTGAATCCAGTTAAAATTCTAAAAATTGATATAAAAATACAAGTTGTAACCAATTAAAAAACACATCTGGGAAAAATTCTTTAGATGATCAACATGCAATTAGCATTACCGATGCGGATGCAGGTATAAACAAAACGCATCAATAGCTGAATTATGTGAAGCAAAAAAACAAACAAAAAACAAAATACATACACACACACAACAAAGAAGTCATTCATAATGGCTTCTCAAACTCAAAGCTTGTTCACATGGAAATGTCAGACAATTATAATAGAATAGTGCAAACTCAACAGATAAAATATTTGAATAATAATAATAAGACTATTGAGCGGTTAGTTTTCCAGTTCTGACACCAAAAGTATCAAACCAGCCGGCGAGATAAAATTAAGAAGAATATTCATGGAAATTATATCAGTATTACTCTCTGTCACTGTAAAACTGATATAAATTATTTGTGTCGCGGATGTGCGTTGTGGTGCTGTGGATATCGGCTCCGAACGAGAAATCCGGGAGCTGACTCGAATTCCTTTTGAATTCTTTGCATTCACATACTCGTAAATACCCTTGGAAAAAGTATTAATCCGTCTCTTCCCTCTACTTATGGATTAAATAACAGAACAATATGGGTTCTATAGCCTTGAATGGCAACCAATCTACCACAGAAAATAATAGCAACCTACTGCGGTATAATCTCCTAACCCAGTCAGTCAAGCGTGTATCACATATGGCACTTCACTGACTGACTCTCTGTCACATGCTGAAAAATGTTATGAAAGGCACTCAATACCCGCGATATAAAATTATGCAGTCACATTTGCTATTCATTCCTATAGACATATAAAATTATAATGATTAAATACATCAAAGATGCCTTCTTATAGATCATGAACATGTTAGCATAAGAGAGTATGCACTCAATAAAACAAGTTTTAGGCAAAATCCGATTTTTATTCATCAACATAATCTCCTTCTAGGTTGATAGGCTGATTCCAGTACTTCTCTAACAATTCAATGCATTTTTATAAAATGATTTGTCTTTGGCATCAAAATACGTCTAAGTTTTTCATATCACTTCTTCATTGATGCCAAATATCTTTCTTTGGAGCATATATTTGAGGTCTTTAAACAGAAAATAATCGTTGGGGACAGCTTTGTAGAATAAGGTGGATGCAGAAGCAATTCGAGTAAAAACTCGGTAAGAGATTGTATCTAACAGAAATCAAAAGAAGAAATTTGTATTAATATTAATACTACTATCATCATCATCATTATTATTATTAATACTTTACATTAAGTGATTAAAAATGATCTCAGAATATATTCACAGGCATGAAAAGTAAACAATATTAGTACGGTATGATTTTTGGAACATGTATTGAAAATTAATTATAATTTACTTTAGGAGATTGGGTCACATGAGCTCAGAGTAAATAGCATAGACATTAAAAGTAATGAATAATGGTAGGCTAGGTTTTTTTGAAAACATGCATTGAAAATTGCTGTTAAATATGAACTTCTGTCACTGCTATTGTATTTAGAGATTCATGTTAAAATCCAAAGTATCTTGAATTGTCTCGATCCTAGTAATGCATTTTGGCTTCAGACATAATCCAAACGTGTCTTCCCTGTATCTCTTTTACATATATTTTTTGATGATTATTTTGATTAGGGTTGCATTATTAAATATTTTTTTGTCTCTCTACCAGACAAATTTTACATATGGAAATTGTTAGGATTATATAAAGATTTTGATGTATTAGCTTACAACGACTGAAATAAAGATGAGGACAGTAGGAGCCGTGCAAATTTTGTAAATATTTAAAATACCTAATTTCAGGAATATAGACGGATGATGAAAAAAGATCGAGAGAATTAGACACCCAAAGAGATGACGTTATAAATCTCCACAAGTTTACGAACATAAATGTTTAAGTATGACGTGAACTTTCTCACATTTGATATCTGGTAAAATATATCAGACTTTACAGTAATAATAACAGTCTTTGCAAAGTTATAAGCAAGCATTGTTTCCACAGATCATTAGTTTAACATCCAGCCTTCTTCGATATGTGAGAAATTATCTTTTTTGTGATATATTTCCATCAAGTTTTGAAATAGTACATCTTTTTGGCTCTAATAGTTCATCTATATATACACATTCTAAGATAAAAGGTTATTTGTTTATATTTCTGAGATGAGGTAGTATTTACATTATTGACATTGTTCAGACTACTGTCTTCTTCTTTATTGCTATTGTTACAACGTTTCGACCGTTGTACGCTCTAGCCTTATTCAGGTGCTTAAAATTTCAAACCGAACACTTTATTTCGATGACTGGAGTATATCATTCTAATTCCATGTACGATGTCACTTAACTTAGGGTGTTGAGTTAAAGGAAGGTAACTACATGGCATGCGGAAGTGGCATTGCACATGGAATAATAATGATCGAAATAAAGGGTTCGGTTCGAAATTAGTAGCTCCTGAAGACGGCCAGAACGTACAATGACCGAAACGTTGTGAACATGGGAATAAAAATGAAGACTGAAGAATGAAGTTCAGACAATATAGAGAGTTTAAAATCATATGTTTTTTTTTAAATTTTCTTTTGTAGGGGTAAATAAAAAGTCAACTATAAAATAAATCTCTTTTCACGGAAATAAAAATTAGAGCGAAATTCATTCAATAAATCGCTTTATGTGCTGATTTAATGATAATGGCATATTTATTCTAATGTGTTTATTCAGAGAAACATAGGAAAAAAGAAAAATATCTGATTATTTTGAGTAACACGGTAAGATGTGATAACGTATTCCTTTTGCAATAAGTGACACGACACTCGTATTCAATATCTTTGAACCACGCGCATTTTCACCCACTATTATCCGTTTTTTTTAAATTAATTCATATTACCACTGATGATTAAACGTGGGAATATGATCAACACGTAATCTAAGTGAAACAAAAATCAGTTCGCAAGATTAGAGTTCAACTCAAAACAAAAATATTTGAAAACAGACCACTTTCAAAGCACCTAATGTACACTTGAGAAAATTAGTTTATTTCACACTGGTTGTTGGTCCAGTTGAATTTATTGCATTCACCGCAAATATATTGGAAAAATCATTAATCCATCACATCTCCCTCAATCCATTGGTTAAATAGCAAGGCAGGATTGGGTTTTATAGCTTTGGATGACAATCAGTCTATCACAGAAATAAAGGCAAGCTCCTCTGGAAAAATCTTCTGACTAGTCAATCATGTTTCTTTCGAGACATGATCGCCCAAGCGTGTATCACGTATGGCACTTAATTGACTGTTGTTCTGACTCGTTGATTTAATCTGGCCAAAATTACATGCACAGATAAATGCTAACATACATTTCTAGTTATCATGAATATACATTTTCTATAGTTAACTTGATTATAGGAAAGTGCGTATCCTTTGATATTCAACTTATAAAGGAATTTTTATTCCGTTCTGTATTTTCTCCATCTTTACTTGAATCGTTTTCCAAGTAACGTCAAAAATAAGAAAGAAGTTATATTTTTTAAAAGGACACTCAAATTTGAATCCAAACCGTGCAGCAGTTAATTACATAATCAATTATCACATACGATTAGAGAATAAATCACTCAGGTCACGCATTTTTCATATATTGTGTTATGCCATAAGCGTTTTCTATTTTCAGATACCAATATTAATGAAAAGAATAAATTTGCAAATATCTGCTTCTTAAATAAATAACAACACGAGGTTAACAATAGGCTATATGCGAAAATATTCAACGAAAAAGGCAGTGTATTGAGAATATATATATATATATATATATATATATATATATGTGTGTGTGTGTGTGTGTGTGTGTGTGTGTGTGTGTGAGTGTGTGTGAGTGAGTGAGTAAGTTCTGTTAAACATCATGGAATAGGTGCTGTGATTAAGATTTCTAAATAAATTTTCATGTGATCTTATTTTTTTCCTATTCAGAATTATATAAAATTGCCCGAATGATTTATTTATCCAAGCGCTTTTGGCTATACATTTAGCTATTATCAAAGATGAAACGCTTTTTTCTTAGGTGAATATGTAGTTTGTTTTATGTATTGCAGTTAGAGTTATAGAAACACGGAAACATTTAAATATTTCTAGTCAGCAGTATTCAATGACTTATATATATATATATATATATATATATATATATATATATATATATATATATATGGCACAGATTATGAATTTAAATTATATTATGAAGTTAAAATGTGAATCAAAATTAAAACGCTAGTGAAATACATACAAATGACGTATAAATTTTGTGACCTTCAATGCTTTTAATCTATGTACAGCATTTAAGTGATTTGTGGTGGAGTGGATATGGAATCGGAACGACAAATCGGGGAGTTAAATTTCTTGCATTCACTTACGAACAAATACCCTTGAAAAAGGTAATACTTCGTTTCTTTCCTTCGGTTATGGGTTAAATAATAGAACAGATTGGGTTCTATAGTCTTGGTCGGCCACCAACCTACCACAGAAAGCAACGGCAACCTAATACAGGATAATCTCCTGCGCAGTAATCATTTCTCTAAAGCGTGAATCACATATGACACTTAAATGCCTGAAAGCATTTAAACATTTTGCCTCAAAGGCAACGCAAAATGCAACTTAGGAACAATTGTGCGGGATAAATATAACAATATAGAAATTAGTTGTGTTCTTAACTACACATTTCAGGAGGCAGACGCAGCTTCAAATATCACACTTATAAATGTTATGAACTTCATCCACTGGCAGTTATTTTCTTTAAGCTCTATTCATCTTGTGTTTTTTTTTTCAGTGAGCATCGCTCTCGTAATCTTTTTCTCCATTTTAATCAGGCGTATATATATATATATATATATATATATATATATATATATATATATGCACGCAGACTATTATAATAATAACAATTCTTCTGCATGTCTAAACTGCAGAATATATATCTACTACAGTAAACCATTGATATATATATATATATATTCATATATATATATATATATAT
This sequence comes from Ascarosepion bandense, assembly GCA_037127315.1. Classification (NCBI taxonomy): domain Eukaryota; kingdom Metazoa; phylum Mollusca; class Cephalopoda; order Sepiida; family Sepiidae; genus Ascarosepion; species Ascarosepion bandense. The sequence continues at coordinate 3,238,406 of JBBBDQ010000222.1, forward strand.
ATATATATATATATATATATTAAATAATATTTATTTATGTTATAACATCAATACAAGTGTATCATACTATACTTCAACACTGCCCGTATCTTATCAAGAGATGAATTTCATTTCAAGTTAAGGGGTTTTAAAAAATATAAAAGTAGATATACCCACTTAATCAAGGAGGCGTTGTTACATAGAGAGAATAGACAAATCAAATCAAACCAATCTCTGATCTGAAGAATACAAGAACAGATCCTAAATTAATTTTTAGTGGCCTTAACAAAAATATTTATGTAAAATAGAGATCAGCATATGTAACTGCTTATACATATGTGTGAGTGCGGACATACGAGTATGTGGATATAAGTAGAGGTGATTGTGCTAATATGTAGGGCTATATGTAGATAAGTGTTCATGTGTCTGTGAGTGGGCGTATAATGAAATTATGGACAATAACGAAGAATTGTGATCCGACTCTGACCAGTCTAGAGATACTCAATTCAGATAAGGTCAAGTCGTTTGCTTGAAACATGACATTTGTTTTCTATTTCCTTTTAAAGGAATGTATATTTCAGAGAAAGAAAATAATACCGAATGGAACGAATGTAAAGAAGTTTTATGTAATAGGCTTATTTAGCTCATAAAATTAATGAATATTTATGTATTTAGCTATAACCAGTCTTAAAGATGTATTGAGTTTTTCCGTTTAAAAATTATCATATTATTTTGGATAACATTCATTGGGCTCACTATATAAATATGACACTTAATATTTTATATCAAGTAGGTCCATTTGGACTATCCACGTCATTCGCTCGTGCTCCATATCTTTTCCTTACATATACACCTGCAATACAGACAGAGGCAGAGACAGAGACATATATATATATATATATATATATATATATATATATATATATATATCTATATATATATATATACATAAAAATCACACTTTTAAGTACCAACAGTTAAATCCAGGCAATAAAAAATTCAGAAACAATATGAGATCGATACTTAAAAAACCTAGATTAGTTTAACAATCGGTGCTATAATAAATTGTGTTAAAAATTAAGCAGAAGATGTTTGCTAGAATAATGTCTATCGAATATTGGCATGATAACTGATGTTAGATAGCAAACCTTAGGAATATAAATGACGATCAATGTTAGATTGCCCGCTCGGTAAATATTAATATGATAATGTATATCAAATGAGATACTCTGCAGGAATTAACTAGAACGTATAAGTCAAATAAAACTATCCATCAAATAAAGGCAAATAAAAAGTGACAGCAGTTAAAAAAGTTATACATAAGTTCTTAATATTACAACCCAGATTTTAATGTAAATATTGAACTATGTTTACAAAGAACAGTGAGCTTCTCTGATCTAACCGTTTAGCCTTGTCTCTAAATTTGATAATTTCTAACTTTTCATTGAGGCAAATGTAGCAAGGTTCACGGAGAGAGTTACAAGTTTGAGCCTTTGTAAGAAGTTTCCATTTAACAGGAGGTGTTTTGACTTTTTCTTTTAAAGATTAAGAGTACGTGGATAATGAATTGCTGTATTTATAAGAACTATTGCTGAAAGATAGTGTGTGTTGATACCAGCGGATGTTGAACTGATTTTTAAGTAGAACCGATATAATACATTTTAGTATCGGGATTTTCAGTTGTAGAGACAGAACAAAGATAAACTATGGAGTTAACTAAGCAATTAGTATGCAATGCACATTCTTTAGAATTTCTACAATTACAACTGCTGGTATTAGTTCGGTTGACTTCGGTACGGTCTATTTGAGCATTGTGATGCATCGTGTTTCTTGTATCTCTATACTAGTTCATGATTTTGTTAATGTGTTTCTTAATTATTTTTCAAAATTATCCGAGCAGCAGCAGCTTAACTTTGGGGTATTATTATTGAATATTTTACCAGAAGTTTAGTTTTGGGAAAGTGTTTGCTAATCTGGTTTAAGACTTTTTTGTCACAATCTAGTTTTAATCATCTTCTTGTAAGGAGGAGTGAACCACATTATTTTTCTAGCTCTTCCTTTATTATATATATATATATATATATATATATATATATATATATATATATAAAATATATATATATATATATAAAGATATATATATATATATAATTCGTTAAAACATATATATTAATATATATTATATTTAATATATATAGTATGCAATTATATATATATATATATATATATATATATATATATATATATTATCACATATCAATTGTTGTTCTTATTCTAGTTCTAAATTTACTTATTTCTCACATTCAAAACAAAATAGAAATTTGTATCGTATATTTTATATTCAATCAAAACATGTAATTGTTAAACAACGAAATTTTGTTCTGATGTTTGTACTCTATACTAGCACTCCCTTTTTCTCAAACTAAAATCGAGAAAATGATCTGCAACAATCTTTTCAGAATACATAGTAACCTGCAAAAAGATGAGCCCAAAATGCAATTTACAAATCAGGTTGCACACATTTAAATATTTGGAAAATGCGACGCTGATATCCGAAGGCATTGGGATTACCAAAATGTGTTTCAAAATTTCAGTTGAGTATGAAAAAAGAAAAAAAATACTAGGAACAAATGAAATAATACTGACTCTTACGTGATATCATTCATCCTGTATGCTGAAAAGTCTCATCAGAGATGAAGAAAAAAAACAAAACTTATCAAGAGATACAAGGGAGAAGAAAATTTAGAGGGTCATGATCGCCAGTGTTCTAAAGAATAAAAGAAAGGTCACTGGCGCTCTAAACATGAAAATTCCATGAAAGAACATAAAAAAATCAATGTACCCATGAAAATATTACGCAGATATGGAACCTTTCAAATTATATTTTCACATTTACGTTCGTAAATTTTCAGTGAAGAAAAACTTGATATACTTATGCATCGAATGTGAGGATTTCAAAGATGAGCACGAAGAAAACGTGCGCGGCTTTCAATTTTTTCAGTTTTCTTTGTACCGAGACAAAATACCTTGAACTCTTTGAAAATATCCAAAAATATGAAAGAGAAAAACTCCCTAATCAATAGAGTATAAATTTTTCCTCTTTGAAGAAAATCTTTGCTTAATTGAATGTACGTTAGATCACTCAATGACAAATTGCTTAATTAATTAATTACCACATGACTAATTAATATAAATCATAATATTTTTAAAGCCATACTATAATTAAATTCACGTAGATTTCCTTAAAGAAATTAAAATATCTGTGGTTTGAGGTGGCTCGTTATATGCACTTTGTTCGAATTTTGAATTAATTTATAAATATTTCAATCAAATTTAGCTCAAATCCAGTCTTCCTGAAAAGTATTTTGAACTGAGAGAGTTTTATCTCTAGAATATTTCTTTTTTAAAAAATATGCCATGTGTCTGCTAGACGTTGAGAGAGGAAAAGGAAAGAAAGAAGGTGAAAAATGAGCTGAGAGGAGAAAAGAATGAAGAGAATGAAAAAGGGGGGAAGAGAGATGGAGAAAGAAAGAAGAGAGAAAAAGAGAAAGTGAGGAAGAGAAGAATGAGGAATGAGTTCTCTAAATTATTGATATGAACGAGAAAAGAAAGAAATAAGGAAAAAGAAATGAAGGAGAGAAAGAGTAAGGGGAAAAGGAGATAAATAGGAGGAGAAAAGATTTAAGGATAAAAGCAGCGAGGAGAGAAGAAAAGATTGAAGAAAGAAAAAAGAAAGAAAGAGAGAAGAAAGAAAGAGAGAAAGAAATCAAGAGAGAAGAAAAAGATAGATTAATATATATATATATATATATATATATATATATATAGAGAGAGAGAGAGAGAGAGAGAGAGAGAAAGAAGAATGGGTGGAGGGACGGTGAGGAAAATAATGTGGTGGTGAGAGAAAATCGTAAAGAGTTCACTATATACTGAATATGACCGAGTATTTTTCATTGTCATTGTATCATGCGTATTTTTAATATTTCGGGTAACCATAGATCGAGCGTGTGCGATGTCGTATTTCCAAACTAACTTAATCCAAAAATTGACAATGAACTTCGTATTCTTCTACTTTACGTGTTAAAATTTGAAAATATTGTTTTAAACCCCATCATGATTTTGCATTCATGTCGCATAGAGATCGTTTGGAATATATTGCCTAGTATCCTGGGTTTAATTTGTAATATTTGTCTCTATTTCAATAATGTCGCTTAGCTATCAATAAAATATAATCTTGATACATGGCGAGCTGAATAAACTTACACGCCGTATGTCATAATTTGTAATTGCTTGTTCTGCATTCATGTTTTATATCAGAAATACGGAACGCAATAATTCGCTCTCTGCTTCATGTAAACGATTAATTCAAAACAGGTCTAACATTATATCTCTTATGTAATTGACAGGCATATGCTATGGAGGGATAACAACTACCACACGAAATCTGATCTCAAGTCTTTCTTACTAGGTAACTAGATTTTATTTTTTTGGTGGGAGAACGAAAGAGTAAATTTTTGAACTCATATAGGCATTATTTTTAATATAAAATATAAAGGAATGCATAAGAGTAAATTAATTTGAGTGCATCAAGTTGACAAAAACATTTATGTTAATCTGTTCACATTTTAGTAGATATGTCATAGATTTAGCTTAAGGAAATTGCTAACTTTTAAAATTATAAGTCAGATATTGGATATATAGTAAGGAAACATATTTTAAGCGTTCAACTATAGACTAAAAGGAAATAAAAATAAAAGCAAATATATTGCCTGTGAAAATTTCCAGCCGCATTTTTCAAATGGACATTGACAATATCCAGCGCTTTTAGTAGGCACATTCTTTTCGTTTAGCATTTTATTTCTTTTATTATTTTCTTTTTTTTTTACGTCGGACATCGATCAAATGTTTAGTTGGTCTAAAGTTGTTGCCAACATTTCCTATAATTTTATTTTATACTTTCCTTTCAGGCTGTAGTGGCCAGTGAGCAGAAGCCAAGAAACAGAATCTTGTTACCGGAATACATCGACATATTTCTCCGACGTCTTTACTACGACACCGACCCATATCTTAAAGTAGCAAATAAATATCGACAAAGACTGCACTTTACATTTGACTACTTTTGTGTAATTTCACCCAGTTGTTATGCAAAGAAAACTGTGTATTTGACGTCTAGTGGCCTGGGCATAGGAGGATCTTAATAAAGAAATTGTGCCTTTCAGCAGGATTTGAACCTACATTCCATTATATTGGGAAAAGCAATGGAAGTAATAATTCCTAGTATAAAACAGACCTAGCTTAAAGGCGGTTTTACCAATATAAAACGGATGCTGTTTCGAAACTAGACAATATATACAATATCTTTATTACAATTCTGGAATTATTCCATGTAAAGCGATATTTCAAATTTATTACATGTGCTGTATAATTTACTTATTTTGTATAAGAAGATTAAATAACTTTATCTTTTTCTAATTAGGATAAAATGTATATTTAGTGGATATATTTGACTTTTATCTATTTCTAACTGTATAATATCGTCTACTTATTTATTAATTTGAAATGCACAATGTCCTTACCAAGACCGATGAATGCCCAAACCGGCAGATATTAATACAACTTAAACACATTTATTCTCCCAATATAACGTTTATATTAATATGTAATAATGTCGAGCTGGGAAAAAACATAGTATAATTGTTTAAAATACTAAGAGTGGAAATAGACTATTGAACGTATTTTTCATAAGATATTGCTAACTGTTATTTAATACAATAATCGTTTTATGTTAATCATTTGAGCCGGTGCGTATTAATCGCAAACACCTTAACCGGAAAGAACCCAAGCCTGATTGGGTGATTTTGTGATCTTCGCTATCGTATTTACTTTTATCTATCCAAAATTATATACGAAACAGATTAAACTCAGCACAACGGACTATTAAATAATGAAAGCCTTTCATAAAATTTGATGTCATTTTGGGTCTTTTTGTCCAAATCCGAGAATTTGTTTTGTTTCTGTTCAGTCTCGAAAAAACATTAGATAAAATTCACTATTTTTATCCAAAATGTTAAACGTGTTATAATTATTCAACTTTTTAACAAGAAAATTGATGTTTTGCTCCGAAACATTGTTGTTTTAAAATAGACTGACCTATTATGAAATGTCTCTAATTTGTATTTCAATACATAGTGATTTTTACAGTGGAATTATTCAGCTATGTTGCCTATGATTCATTAATGTACATAATTAAGTTACACTTTTATATGAATACTAACTTATGAAAATGAGACTCATGTTACGGCCCTGTCAATAATAACTGAATATTTTGTGTTTAATGTTTAAGGAAATGTAATTTCAAATAATGTAACTAAGGTGCTTGCTTAAATTAACAAACTCAGTATGACGTAAATTGAAGTTTTATTAGAAGAATATTGCCTGTTCTGAAAATGATAGAAATATTTATTAGCTCAATGTTCTTTTCTTAAGAACAAATTTTAAGCGCCATACTTGTAATTATCTATAGTTTTAAATATTAATACATTTGTAATTTATTAGAAACTTTGAACAGGATCGGAATCCTATATAGTGTAACAATTACCGTCAAGTGAAAGCCGTTCTTCATGCTGAGTTCAATTTCAAAAGATTCTATTTTGTTTACTTCATGCTAATGAACTTGGAATAATATGCATTTTTAACTTCAGTTATGGGTTAAATAACAAACAGGCTTGGCTCGTATGATCTGAAGTTAAATATGAAAAAACTGGATTCATACCAAGTCTGCAGTGTGTGAGCTCCGTCAGGCTATCTTGCCCAAGACACACCCCTGCTGCTACAGATATATTACTTGTGATGCCCTTACAAACTTAATGAGTTACACGTCACATGTAATGTAAACACAGGTGCGTGTATTTGAAGAGGTAAATGCACAAAAAATTCAAATTAGAAATGCATATGTTGTTACAGTTACCGCTTATTGAACATCGTTATGGAAGATTCGTTTACAAAATTTTTGAAACCTTTACTAGTTTTAAGTAGTTTAACCTACCAGTAAATCATAATTTGATAATGACATCTGCCTTTTAACGCTACATTAATATATATATATATATATATATAGATATATATAAGTAAAAGTGTGAGAAGCCGTGATCATTTTGTTTAAAGTTTATATCAATTGTTGTTATTATTATTATTAATATTACTTGCTTCTGACAAGATATATTAAGTGTCCATAATGGTATTTGTGTCGCTAAACATATTTTAGTGTTTCAAGTCTAAAGTTGACTCTCTTCGGGCGAATAAACTTATGACTTAACATATCGAGATCCGTTTCTTTTTCTGTTACATGTATAAATAGATATGTCAAGTGTTGTGTAGGTCATAAAGTTCATATGCGTGCGTGCGTGCGTGTTGGGTTTTTTTCATTCTCGCACGTTAAATCTCTCCCTATTACTTCGTTTGTACTAAAACATTTTCACTGATTTGCAATATTTGATTTCGTCTTTATATTTCAAAAGTTTTGAAATTCTACTGTACGGGTCATCTTTATATTGTTTTTTGGGATACTATTTGAATTTAGTAAGTGTGTACGTGTGGTGAGTTTGTGTTTTTTAATCGTGTTTGTATTTCGCGAGTCCTATCTGTGAGTTTTAGGTTTCTTATGTTTTGTTGAGGGAATGCTTGTATTTTTTATGAATATTTCTTACTGCATCATGAGCGTGTCATAATGTGCGTTTTGGTATATAGGCATTACTCTGAATTTACATCCATTGCATTCATGTAAATGTTGGGAGATGTACAATTTCCTGTTATTGGCTAGTTTAATGCGAGTGTGAAAAAACCTCAACATGCACTCGTCAGGCAGTGAAATATGTTATACTGTCAAGAATTTTTATATATGGATTTATTTTATTGTTAAGAATTTTTATATATAGAAATTTGGAAAACGACAGAATGTTTTATCAAATCCAGAGGAAGGTGGGGGAATTATTTTTAGTTTTATCTTAGCTAGCCAATAGAAACTCAGGTCATGACAGGAGAAATTTGATTGTAAGAGTAAAGGGAGATAGACTTAATATAATATCTAGACATTTTTAAGGCTAGTGATGAAATAAATTGAGATCAATATGTTGCAAATCTGAAAATATATTGCGTATCATTACGAAACTGGATTTTCCTTAAGTTATTATTCAACTCGATGTAGTAGTTAAGAGAAGAGACAAAGACGGGAACGTTTATTTTGTTGTTTTTTTTTAAAACACTGCACGTCAAACATGCGTATGTCTCAGTTTCCTATCTATTAAGCTGCAACAAATTAAAATATCAAAAGGTGGGAGAACCAATCAATATATCCCAGAGGATAGAGTATAAATATCTAGTTAAATTATATTAGGAAAAAATTAAATACATTTTAGCTTAAGAATTAATCATGCTTTATATATATATATATATATATATATATATATATATATATATATATATATATATATATTAGTTATATTTAAAAAATACACATTTAAATTTTGACTATATTTAAAAATTATACCTATATTTTACCTATATTTAAAATTTAAACTTTTAATATATTTTTAAAATTCCAAATTTAAACTATATTTTAACAATATTTTAAAATTAAAAATAAATAAATTTTAATTATATTTAAAAAATGAACTATATTTTACAGTATGTTTTAGATGATGATAACAAATGGAAGTTGCTTCGCTACGTTTACTGATTAAGTTTAGTTTTGGGAATTTGATATTAAAGTAAATAATATTTGCTGTATTTTTATAATAATTTCCTGTTTTTATAATAAATCTAATAACTCTAATAAACCTTGTTAAAACTACCAAAACATTTAAGTCAAGCTTAGTTTTGATGTCGAAATAGATAGTTTAAAACTTGACTGAAATTTTTCTTAGTAAATTTGAGTTTTCGAGTTATGTGATTTGCATACTAACTTCATGCGGTTTGTATATAATGATGTGTAAAACTACTGAGTAGCTTTAGTAAATTAATAACCTTTGTTATTTTCACCTTAATTTAAAAGTGATTACCGTATGTGTTTCTTCGTAGACATATAATCTTTGATGACCAGTAAACAAGTTAATGAATTTTCTTCATGCTACATGGTGAACGCTAGAACATCATAAGCATAGATATGTTGAAATAAAGAAAAGCAAGCAAAAATACTAGACAATCAGCGACAATTTCACTTTCCGGCATTTTCTTTAACTTAAAAAAACATTATATATTTTAAAAAGTGGTCTTTATTGTGACAAAAATCGCAAATGGTCAAAATATGCACATAGTAATTAGTGTTTTTGCCTTGGGTTCGAATATTGACTCGGTTTGAAGTGGCCTTGAATGACACAATGTTCAAACTTTCTCAATGAGTTTTTTACTATAATAATGAGGATAGAGATGCAATCTGGGGAGATATGTTGATAGATTTAAGGGGTTAAGTTGTTGCAGAAATTGTCTGAGAGTCATGACTAGGTTCTCCTGCTTGTGTAGCATGGTTTACGGTTCTCTTTTTAGCAGAAACTCTTTGACCTACAGCAATAATACCTCCTGAAAGCACTTAAGACAGGCTTCTGTGTTGAGTGATTGCGTAATTAAACAAAGAGCGAATATGTACCTATTTAAGGTTTTAAGCAGTTTTGAACAGTTAAAATAATTTTTATGGAAATTTAAAAACTATCCTTTACATTTTGTCCAACCGATTTTACTGAAAAACAACTTTTACAAATAGAACGTCGTATTTGCCTACATTCATAAGACATTTGTTGCTACAATATTCTCCACAAATCGTCAAAAGATTACATGCTTAAACACCGGTTTGTTGTGACACGTAAAAGCTTTTGTGTTGCATTGAAAAATGTTTTTATTATAGTCAGTTATTATAAAACTTTTATATATATATTGAAGACATAATATTCTAATGTTACTTGACTATTTTAGTATAATCAGCTACCTACCTTTTTGTTCTTGCCATAACGTGACAACACTGTGGATATTACTTTGGTGCCTGAAATATAGTTGATTGCAACGCTACAGTAAACACGCCAAAACATCATATATCTCAGACAAAATACAATGTGTCTGCAAAGTTGCAAGATCGTTATGTTTTAAATGGAATGAATCAATGATTAAGATTTACCAGGATTCGAAATAATTTTAATTTATCGGTTTACTGTAATCATAGTTAGGTCACCTAACACCTCAGGCATGAGGTATGAACACATTCAGTGAAATACGTCCTGTTGTTCCTCGTTGACAAAAGCATTCAGTTTTGAATCGAAAGAAAATGTTTAAGCTAATTTCACCACTACTCTCATGAACGTGAAACAAAATTCACATGTGTTGTTTGTCCGTCATGGACTACAAAAAAAAAATATGGTAAAAAAATGGAAAAAACAAACTTAAAAACAGAAAAAATACAACGAAACTGAAGAGACGCCCATTGGTGAATTGAAACAGACAGGCATTGTTCATATAACTTTTATTCCTTTTTCGAATTTGGTAAAGTAGAGAAATAATCTAACAGCCTGAAATTTTATCAAAATCATCAGTTTGAGGATTTCTCTGACAAAATTAGACGTCAGTCAGTGACCGCTGCCGCTGAAGCGATACGAGCATTACAGTTAGGCAAAAAATTCTAAAAAAAGAAGAAAATAATAAAAACTGTGTCTAAATTAGCAAGTCGTTGGCACATTGTCAGTGAAAGCTTCTTGTTTTCTCGTCAAACACCTGAACGCACACAAGCATAAGCAGGCGCTGCTAAATTGAAAAAAATATATATCAAAAACTAAATAACAGTTAGAAATCGTTCTCATACTGTTTTGTTTTACATTGTTTTTTTCTCTTCTCATGATGGAAATATAGGATTTATTTTATTTTATTTTTGAGGTTTTGATAGCTGTGTGTTTTTTCTTTCTCAAATAATTTACACCTTTCTAGCATTTCACACGGCCCTGTCTGCGGGGCTGAGAATACGCCGGTAGCTTCACCAGCAAATGGATAAGACACACCACAAAAGATGCCAATTTTGGCGTGGACATTTGTAGACTTGTGAATAGAAAACACCGATATATTTTACACAAAACTATATACAGTTTGCGATATATAAATTGACGCAATTCTATATTTTAATTAGGAGCTTACGTGTTGTGTTTTTTTTTTATTTTGCTCAATATCGTAAAGCCAGTTAGGCATCGTCAGTGAAAAAAAGAGCTCCATGGTGCTATTCACCCAGCCAGAAATTTGGAAATAGCGTGCTGTAGAGCTTGACTTTTGCGCGGAAAGATCAAATTTCTGACCGTTCTGATAAGAAAAGAACTCCTAAATTTGTAGGTTAGGACCTCGCACTCAACACAGAGGGCTACATCAACTGCCTTAAAGGGGTAATGATTTCCTGGTTCAAGAGGTTAGGTGCTGGTAAACACTATGTCTGCCAAGAGTAGACAAGTAGGAGAACGCTGTTATAGCTGTGAGTTCATTTCGGCGACCACATCACGCTTTAAATCTACCTCCCCAGACTACAACCCCTTTAATTATTATGTTTGATGAACATTCGAGCAAGAGACCAACAAAAATTTCTTGTAATACGAAAGATGAACTGATGTCAAATTTCCTGGCAGTATTCAATAGCTTAAAAAGGAAACCGTTCAGAATAGATGCAGGAGATTCCAAAGTCGATTGGAGGTCGTGATTGAAGCCAACGACAATATTTTGGGCAGATTTAATCCTTAGTAATATTTTTGGAAAATTTCTGTATATATATGTTAAAATGAGATGTCAATGTTATTTTTATTTTTGCGTAATTTAAACGATAGTTTATCCATCGCACACATTATACTAATTTATTTTTGTTTGAGTCTTATAAGATTTATATTCGGCAACTAATATTACAAGAAAAGTTGATGTGTGTGAAATTGACTATCATTATTTAATATTTTTTCCTTTACATTCCTCCATGTCTTTATGTTTGTATTTAATTTTTCATATTAATTTGTTGTTTGTTCTTTAAATAATAATTGCGATATGATTTTTTCTATATTTTCATGCAATCTTTTCGTTTTTTGTCATTCACCTCATCAATGACATATTAGAAGATCGGCGATAAATTTTGTGGATGTTAGTGAAAGATCTTGCTTATTATCTATTACATTAAACTGTACCGTCATTCTGTTGCAAACAGGCATCTCCTTCCACTGGGCCAGTTAACAGGTTTATCTTTTATATTGAAAAGAAAATGAAAGATGAAGGGAATCAAAGAACAGAAACAGTCCCGGAATAAAACGATCTACCAAGAAATGTTCTCCTAATTTGGTAGAATGTTATCATATATTAGATACTGTACTATTTTCCTTTCTATTTACGTTCATGAATTTAAATGCACATGTAAGCACATACATAAAGATATAGCAAGGAAGTAGAATAACACTTTCCTCTCAAACCCAGTTGGCCTTATATATGCATATGTCTGCTTGTTTGTAAATATTTGTATGTTTGTTTATATGTGTTTGGGCGCATATAATTCATTCTCAATGTGTGTGTGCCTTTGTGTAAATATTTGTATGTTCGTTCCTAGGCGTTTATTTTATGCACAAATTATTTATTTTCAGTTCGAATAGACCTAATATTACATTTTCTAATTAAAAATGTATTTACACAAAAATTTCCAATAACCTTGATGTTATTTTTAACAAAGGTATTTCATTATTTATCTATACATTACAAATAAAGATTTAAACCAAACTTGGTATGCAAATAGCTTATGCCAAACTTTTATTTGCATTATAAATTATATCATTGTTTTCAATGCGCCATTTCCCTTCGGGGCGTTGGTGAACATTTCTCACCTTAATTTCTTCTCCTTTGCTGTTTTTAATACATTTTGCATTTTTTTAACTCTCTTGTATCTACTGTCCTATACCATATTTTTCTTACCTTTCCTAAACCTGCGGTAGGTTACCTGTCGTTTTCTAATATCCCTTTTGCCTTCAAACTGTGATTCTCAAATTTTCAAATTCATTGTTCCTCATTATAAGTCCTAGTAATGTCAAATATCTTTTTCTAATGACAATTATAAGCGGACTTTTGTTTCCATTTTTTCTAAAATTCCCTCGTCACTCAAATGATCAGTCCCTGGTATTCTCAAATTATATCTAAAGAGCAATAATTCATTTGCTACACGTCTATTCATCTGCGAGGAGATTGTCACTCATTCACTGCCATGTAGAAGAACTGATGTTACATAAGAGTTCAGAACACTTTTCTTTGTTTCTAACGATTTGTTTCTGTTTCTTATTACTTGGCTTAGTTCTTGAATGGCTTCTTTCGCTATCCTAATTCACCTTCGGATATCAACCCTTTCCATCCCCTCTCTAAGCACTTCCTGATTATAAAATTGTTGTAATGTTTGAATTGGTATCTCTAATTTGTTATTTGTATGTTGAACTGACTCCTTTGCTAACAACCATGCATTCTGTTTTCTTTAAGATTTCCTTCATTAACTTCTATAGGAGTACTTGCAGTTACCTTTCTACTTCTGCCAACATTGTGTCATCTGTGTATCTTATGTTGTTATGATTGCTAAGATTGATACCAGCAAAAATAAATCATTGTAGGACTTCTAATTCCCTCAGAATCGCCTTACTGTATAGATTTTAAAGGTTTGCTAAAACAACACATTTTGCTTATTTTGTATATTTACTCTATTACTTTATTTTCTTATTTTAATTATGTATTCAAACATTACAACAACATCTGTGAATTAAGAAAGGCAAGAGTTATATAGGAAAATATAAGAACTAAGTGATGACTTTATACATAATACATTTCAAAAAGAGAAAATAGTTAAATCTGTAAAAATCTTTCATTTGTATCATACATTATCCACTGAACGAAATTAAATAGCAATTTTATAAACTTCGTTACGGATTGTATTCTAATGACCGTGTATTTATTTAATTATCTAGGTTTTTCTAAAATTTCTTTGTCTCTGGCTGAAACTTACACATTGAGGGTGTTACGTCAAGATTATATGCGATGAAAACTCTGTCAAGTACGGTGTCAAGCCATAGAAACAAATGTTTGTTTCCTATTTTGCAATTAGTTCCTTTTGAGAAGAGTCATACAACAGCCTATGGAGGGATCAGGATGTTCATTTTGAATTTCTTACTGTGAGTTTTTTTTAAACATATCACCCCGAGCAAGGCGGTAACGCCACTGAAGCGCAGGGGGCTACGTAGGAAAGAAAAGATTGGAAAAGAGAAAGCCGGAAACCACATCCTAAACAAGGAACAAGGGGTGAGCCTCTTCACCTGTTCAATAGACGTGGGTGGAGTATGAACCCGGCGATAGTTTAGTCTATCTACTCCAATTGAAAAAAAAATAGGTTAGTGACTTTGCTAAGTTTTAGCTTAGTTAAGTCTAGTCAAAGAGATTTGACTAAAAATCCTTCAAATTAGACATGAAAGTTAGAAATTATACAAAAACGGGCAAAATAAAAGAGGATAAAAATAAATAAAAATAAAAACACACGTGCTACTACTAGCAAGTTTAAAATCCTTATACTTTTTGTAACAGTTCTGGTCAAGCGCGTTAATAGGGTGACCAATGGCCGACCAATGTGGAAACGAAAGGAAAGAAGTAAGGAAAGACGTAAGGAAAGAAACGAGGCTGACTGACTGTGTCTGGGGGATATAAATAAAAAAAAAAGACTGCAGTCTAATCAAACAGATTTCTGCTAGGAAAAAAATCCTTCAAATTAGACATGAAAGTTAGAAATTATACAAAAACTGGCAAAATAAAAGAAGATAAAAATAAATAAAAATAAAAAAACAAAATGGCTTAATTTTTAACATATTCAGAAAACAGTTTGATGTCCAAAACACCCGTGCTACTACCAGCAAGTTTAAAATCGATGAGTTTCCAAAAGTATTAAAATGACTGATATAACATCCCTATATTATAGACAGACGCATAATGCAAACTGTTACAAAGTTCGTTGAATTATAATAGCGACGTTGATGCATCTTTCAGTATGAGATTTTCCATGGCACACAGGCTCTGCTCATGTTATAATAGTGTGGTGGTTCTAGATTACCACACTCACTGAACTTGATTTTTTGAAGAGAACATTGGACAAAACTATCTAAGTCCAGTACTTTAATCAAACGTTTTTTTTTACTATTTCTGCAACAATCCGATTAAGTGTTTCAATAGGAAAATATCTGTAGGAATCTTGACCATATTACTCAACATATTCTAGATTTTTTTTAATCATGTCACCCCAAGCAAGGCATTCCACTGCCACTATAGCGCAGGGGTTACACAGGGCGATAGATGAGTTAGGATGTACATAGGGGGAGAGTTGGAGAAAATGGGAGGTTAATGTGTTAGGAGGTGTCTATTGACCTTACATTTAAACTCCTGGGGGTTATAGTCGTCGGGGAAGCAAGCATGCGGAAGGGAGTTCCACAGGCAGTAAGTGCGAGAAAAGAAGCTGTTGGAGTAGAAATTGTGGTTACATTTAATCGGTTTCACTGTAAAAGGGTGGGACCTAGTTGCCAATCCACTATCTCGTGTTAACTCACACCTAGGGGACACCAGTGATTTAAGAATTTATAGAAGAGGCACAGGGAAGCCACGTCACGCCGGTGAGAGAGTGACTGCAGGCGGTAAGCTAAGTCGGTATCAATCACATTACAGATTCTTCGCTGTATTTTGTCAAGAAGCCCGAGGAGAATAGCAGGGGCAACCGACCAGATGTGGCAACAGTATTCAATACACGGGCGGATGGTAGATTTATATATGTGCAGGATAGATTCAGACGGAAAGAATTTCCGGGCCCTGCCCAGAGAGCCGACTTTCATAGCAGCGGATTTAGCAATGGATTCGACATAGTCATTCCATGTGAGGTCCGCTGAGAGTGTCAGGCCAAGCAGGCGTAGTGTTTTACTCTCTGGGAGGCCTGCCTGTTCCATGCTAATGGGAGGGAGGTGTGGTTGTCTGTAGTGGTTAATTGACAGCAGCTTCGTTTTGGAAGAATTGAATTTTACGAGCCATTTCCTACCCCAATCCACCACGGATTGGAGGTCCTTTTCAAGCTCAGTCGCGATGTTCGCCGTGTCATCAACACCAGATTTTTGATCGAGGCCAGCGTATACTGTGGTATCATCGGCGTACATGCCTACTTGTGATCTTATGGTATCGGGGAGATCATTGATGTAGATTAGAAAGAGCGTAGGACCTAGGATAGAGGCTTGTGGGACACCCGCGTTTGTAGGGTAGTTCTGGGAAGCATGTCCGTTTAAAACCACCTTCAGTGTGCGGCTGGAGAGGAATAACTTTATTAAGTCCAGCAAAAGTCCAGTAATGTCGTAGCCATGCAGTTTGCGTAGAAGGCCGGCATGCCATACTCTGTCGAATGCTTTAGAGATATCAGGGCAACAGTTCGGGCTTCACCTTTCTTGTCGAGAGCCTGGTATATATACTCGCTGATGGTCGTTAGCATATCAGCAGTAGACCTGATGAAGCGGAAGCCATACTGTTTGTCCGATAGGAGCCCGTGGGCTGTGAGATGCTGAACGATCTCGGCATTGATAATGGCTTCGAACACATTGCCGAAGATCGGAAGAAGGCTGATAGGCCGGTAATTTGCGTGGTCCGAGGGTTCACCACTGTTCTAGAATATTGGAAACACAGAAGAAGACTTCCAACAGGCAGGAAAGCAGGAGGAAGATAGGCAGTGGTTGTAGAGCTTAGAAAGGACAGAGGAGAGTTCAGGGGCACATTTCTTCAAGACTATGACTATGATTCCGTCCCCACCACTCGCTTTGTGAGGGGCAAGTTTTGAGATTATGCTAGAAAACAGCGAGGACGTGATGTGGACGTCATTCAATTGGGCCTCAGTTCTAGATGCGAAATCGGGTGTCTGAACTCCAGATGAATCCAGACACGAATTGGTCGAGAATCTACGGGCAAAGCATTCAGCCTTGTCCGCTGAGGAGGTGAGGACCTCAAATTCGTTGATTAGTGGGGGTATTGAGGACATACTCTTGTTGCGCACGCTTTTAGAGAGGCACCAGTAGTCTTTTGCACCGAACTTAGAGGATGCTATGCGCTGTTTCATTCTGGCAACAAACAGTATCTTAGCTTCGTTAAGTATCTTTTTACACTTATTACGAGCTGAGGCGAAAAGGCGTCAGTTTTCGTCCGACGCGTGGCTACGATAAAGCCGGAAGAAGTGATTTCGGTGGGCAATGGCGGCCGAGCAAGCGGGCGAGAACCAGGGAGACGAGTGGGATTTAAGATGAAATTTCCTGGCAGGGATGAAAGCATCGATTTTAGTCTTCGACGGGAAGACTAAAAACATTGTTCCAAGGGACATCGCAGAGGAAGTCACGGAACGAATCCCAGTCTGCTCTTGATAGCAGTAGGATATTCTGCTGGTCTGGGTTTCTTGAGTAGGGGTGGAGTGGAATGAGATGTTGACAGAAACTACGGCGTGGTCAGAATTTCCGAGAGGGCAGAGCTGTCTGGTGGTGCAAGAATTTGGGGTGGAAGTGAAGCAGAGGTCTAGTAGCGAGTCCCTTCCGTTAGGGCTATTGGAGAAACGCGTGGGGAAGTCCACCACTTGCGTAAGGGACTGGGAGATTGAAAAATTAAAGGTGTGGACACCGTCAGTGTTGCTTACAGAGTTTTCGAGCCACTTAGTGTGGTGGGCGTTAAATCACCAAAATGTCAACTTAAACATTGTAACGAAAGACATGACTTACTTCGGAATTCGAAACGAACATATAAATTGAATATCTTTGTCTCATTTCCGAATATACAGTACTGTGAAAAAGTATTAGAACAAGAACTATTTTATCTTTTATGCGGCATATTTGCAGAAAATAAACAATTTAATTAAAGTAATTTTATAAAAATAATGTCCTTGCTGTTATTGCGGGCTTTTTTTATTGTGTCCTATGTTGGGAAAGTGTTGTGTTGGGCCTGTGTTGTGATTATTACTATTGACCAATGGATGTGAGTTGAGCACACAGCAATTATCGTTCGAGCAGCGATGTCGAAACAACTCGGATTGTGTTGTCTACTTTCTGGCTTCAAGGTTGGCTTATCCACAGTCACTTCCAATTGCTGAATACGTTAAGTCTGGGATACAGCTAGTGGGTGCACAGCCAAGCATTGATGAATGGAAGATCAGATAGCTAAATTTCTCCAATTGTGGTTTTCACAATTGGAGAAATTTAGCTATAAACGGTTACTTGTTCCGAGTGATGAGGCTCTAAATACGGTTATAAAGGAGGACAACAGATGATGCGTTTTCCGAACGCTTTCAAGTTTCTGATGAAACAGACCGACTTCATCTGCACTGAATAAGAAAAGCATATATCTGGTGAGATATTTCAAGTTTTGGGCTTTCATTGCAAGGTTGTTCTTGTATCAAGCAGTGTGTAGTTTTGACGAGCTTAACGATTCATTTTAATCATTCGTCATCATAAAAGGGAAATTAATTTTCCTTATTCATATAAACAATATTTTTTATATTCTTTCTCTTATGTTTGTGTCAAGTAAATTGAGTGTATCGTCATAAGCGTAGTCATGAATAGTAGGTCGCAATTCTAAAAAGTTTAGGAACACCTGTTGTGGGACGCTCTTATTACCAAATCCTTTGCAAAAGAGGGAGATATGCGCCAGATACTCTCATTTTCTTTTCAGTTCAAGATATCTTATTTCTGTCTGAAGGTCATTGTTTTGCTAGAGACACTTTGACAACTTGATTTGGAGGCAGATGGGGGCTACTTTGTACACTAACGGTCTATCAAATGCGTTGTATATGTATTTTTCTAATAAATGCGAAACAGCAATGTCAGTTTCAATTATCTTGTATTTATTGTGATTTTCTAAGCGTTATTTAGATGTGGCATGAGGCCGAAAGTATGGGGTACCTAGTAAGGATCAAACTCACTATTCAGTCGCAATTTTCTCTTGCGAGACAAACTATTACATGACGAGGGCCCCTTATCTAGTATTTATATATGGATACGTGATATTGAACAGGATAAGTGATCTAATTGCTAAAATCTAATAACACCCTTGAAAGATGGCATAGGGCTATTTAGAGCAAGTATCATTTCATAATCCCAGAATATGGAAATTCTCATACATTCAGAAAAGAGAAGGGCTGTTGTAAGAAATTCATATTGCAAAAGTAAAAGCAGCTTGTCAAAATATTAAAAGCACTAAGAAATACCACGACTTAAATGGTAAACTTAAAAAAATAGTGACATCCATTAACAAGTACTCTTTAATAGCAGACTATTTTACAATATCATATGAATTAACGTTATATTTTTTCTTACTTATGGTTATATTAACGATGTTTGTATTTCGAATAATTAACATTTGTGCATTTTATGTTTTAATTTTGTATATTTTATATTATAATTTTTTTCGAGTGAGAAACATTTACTATAATTGCCACTTTTATAAGTGTTTTGATGAAATAATAATCAAAGGAGACCACCCTGAAGAGACGCAAGAGAATCCAAAACCGGTTTGTTTTCTTAGTTGAAGTCAATGGCGATGTTACTAAATACATTACTCTTTAGTGTTTCAAGATATTTTTATCTAATTTTGATATATAAACTATTAAAATGAGATGTCAATATCATTTTCATTTTTGCATAATTTTGACGACAATTACTCCAGCGCATTCTTTACATAGGTCTTTTTATCTAAAGACGTGTTCTTGTTGGCTCATATCCGAGCAAATATGCCTGATATAGAGCATTTACATTTTAAGGTTTAATAATATATATATACATGGTGTGTGTATGTATGTGTGTGTGTCTGTATAACTTTGAAAACTTTAATTCAATTTTATGTGTATTATAATTATTAATTTAGAGAAACAAAATGTAATGCATACAATATATATATATAATACAATATATAATATACATTAATGCAATACATTACACACACACACACACACACACACATATATATATATATATATATATATATATATGTGGGGGGTGTATGTGTGTGATTGCTCGTGAGGGTACACATGTGTAAATATGTTTCTCTATGTGCGTATATTTCAGATACACATGTAAATGTAATATATCACTTCCTGGGTTTGTGTTCCTATTCGTGTGTACAGGAGCCTTAATTTAATAAGAATTCGCTTTGGCAAAGCCACTGTACAGAAGATGAAATCAACACCGAGCGATACAGAAAAAATATTTGCAACATATTCAGCGGAATGGAATCCGATTCCCGAATAAGAATGAAGAATTTATTTACAAGGATGCAGGAGTATTTTTCGAAATTGAAACGAAATCAATTGCTTAAAATATTGTGGTACAATACATCAGAAAACAATATTTTAAAAAAGTAGACACCGCTAACATTGAATAGTGTTAAAATTTAAAAAACTTAAATGAAAATTTCGTTCCCAGTATATAATGCTTATATATATATATATGTATATATATATATATATATGTGTGTGTGTGTGTGTGTGTGTGTGTGTGTGTGTGTGTGTGTGTGTGTGTGTGTGACCAAAGACGTACGGAGGAAAGATTTTGGCCTCCGTAATTTTGGACTATTGAAAATATTATTATATATGAATGAATTGCCTCCCTATGTAGGGGTTGTTATTACCGGCTCTTGGGTATGCTAAAAGCAGCCTATCACGGCTCTGTTTTCCTGTGCCACCGACGAGTCAACACGGACAAATGTAGTATTGTAAACTTAAGCAGCAGCCACATGGTGTCCGAAAATGGAACGGCCAACAAAAAAACATAGTATCGAGAATGTCCCAAATATTCCAGCAAAGCATCCGAAAACTGAATTCCTCTTTAACCTGAAGACAAATATAGTCTTACATCGCAACAAAAATGAGAAGAATTGTTAACCGAACGAACTTTACTACTACCAGTTAAGTCTTCGCAAAAAACATATTTTTTCAACAATTTTTAAACCCTTTTTATCTCCCCTTTCTTTCTTACTCTTTCCGCTATAAAGCCTTTCTTTTATCCACTCACTGTCAATGCTCTTTTACTCGTATTTTCTACAGAGAAGAAATTATTGGAAACAAAAACTCAAAGGGTATAAAAATGCGCACATGATTCCCAAGGTATTTTGTCCATTGATTACATTGAGAAAAGAAAGACCATCAATATCGAATATTATATAGCATTATTGATGCGTCTGAAGGAAAAATCGCCAACCAAAAGGCCACAAATGAAGAAGAAAAAGTGATATTTGATGAAGGCAACGCACCGTGTTATCAAAACTACAAGAATTGCACTGCGAATTGCTTCCGCACCCACCTTATACTTTAGATCTTGCAGTGACAACTGGCTGTTTGCCGACCTCAAAAGAATGCTTCAAGGAAAGACATTTTGCTACAATGAAGAAGTGATATCGAGCACTGAGGGGTATTTTGAGGCTAAAGAGAAACCATTCTACAAAAAAGCCAATGAAATGTTAGAGAAGCATTGGAATCAGTGGATCACCCTATAATAGGACAATGTTGATCAATAAAGTCGAATTTTGACTTAAAATAGTTGTTTTATTCGTTATGCCAGGGCTTTATTGAGTGATGCGTTATATATATATATATATATATATGCCAGTCCGTCCGTATCTATCTATCTATCTATCTATCTATCTATCTATCTATCTATCTATCTATCTATTTCCGTTTGTTTAAACAAACTATAATCTCAGATGCCATAGGTATCGCGTCGTCAAGATACTAAGACCTATAAAGTCGCGCATTTATGAAAAACAAAAGCAGCCTCCGTTTGGACAAACTATTAAAACTCACATATAGAAAGGCAATTATTATTTTGATTTATTAATGAAATGCTACTTTAGTAAATAATGAACAAAGCCTATAATGGTTATCATATCGATAAGGAATCTTGATAAATAACCGACATCACCAATATTCGTAAGACTTTTACTTAATGAATAAAAGGATTTTCAGATTATGTAATCAATATTTATTTTCAGTTAATGCAATTAATATTAGTTTCCAAAATTCTTTATATTTAAAATATAATTAAAATATACTAATGCCCGATCGAAATACACATCTAATTTACTAATTTGACTAAGTAAGAATACACACAGCTGCTTTGAAGTAAACTTTTAGGGTCCACATAAAATAATGAATATACCATCGTCATCATCATCATTATCATCATCATGATGATGCTCTCCATGGCTGCTTTAACTGTCTGGGGGTGATCTGAAGGGGAAAAACATTGATTATTCCTCTTCATAATATTTTCAGTGTATTTTCAGATATTTTGGCTGTACTCATTAATTTTCCAAGTTCTTTACTGACAGTACGAGACAAGAGAATACGATGTGAGTCGTTCTCGGTCTGTGCAACCAGCCCATCATGATTTTACTTCCCATCCTAGACCGGTTGCTACCCTATATAATCAATCTGTCCTGCTTGTTAACCATAGTTGGCGGAGAAGCGATGGATTCATACTATTTCCAATCTTATTATTCAGTATGCAAGTGAATGTAATGAACTCGACTGGAATTCAAACATAGCCTTCTGATTCTTCCGTCCTAGCCGCTATACACTACGCCATCCTGTCTTTAACAAATACACATATATAAACAAACAAACGCCATGAAATTGCAACTTGACGACTGCTTAATGAATGAAAAAAAAAGCTTACAATTTCAAAATCGAAACACATCTATATTATTCTTAAGTAGTTCAAAATGAATAGAGAAATATATTTTCAAATGTTTTTTATTTATTAGTAATGTTTTTATTAGCCGTTTCCTTATAAAGAACAATTCTGCATTCACTAACTGAAGAATAAGTGCTGCTATCGATTGAAATTTATAAAATCTTCTCTTACAAACGCTTTCCAGAAAAATAGATTTCTTACGACTAGTAGTTGTTAATACTAGTTCCAGTATTGATGGAGGGGGCTTTCTTCCTAACGTTTTGTTTTAGAATGACTTGAAGGTAATGATATGTCACAGTATTAATTATTTCATTACTCTCTTTAATTTATATGTGGCATTCTTTTCATTTGCTACGTTGGTCTAAAGTCCATAAGCCATGACATTTCTGTTATTTTGGCAAACTTCTTGCAATTCCCTCCCGCCCATCCACGAGGTATGATAAAAGATGGTCCTCGCTGAACCCTACATGCTTCAATCTTTCAAGGCCATTTTTAAAAATCGATCTGAGAAAGCCGTTGTGTACTGTCCACATTATGGATATTTATGAACGGTTTTGGAGCCATGCATGGCATCCATAAGAAAGTCTCGTTCTGACGAGAGTAAGAACTTTTAAGAGTTTTCAGAATAATGGTATCGTTATGTATCAGATTGAAACATTTGATGAAACTTCCCGTAGAAAGACATATGTTCAATTTTCATATGAAATGTACTATTTGGTAAAACTCATCCATCTGCCGAAGTATTTGAAACGTCTCGTTTTTACTAATAAATGTTATATGTAATGTGTACACTATCTATCTATCTATGCTAGTATGAATATTAGCTTAAAGATAAAAAGTCTTCTGTAAACTTTGCTGAAAATCGCTTCTGAATTTGTATTTTTATCCTGATAAAACATCCTCAAGACACACGTGTTTTAACGACAAATACTAACAGTGTAGCAGTGCTCACTTATTTCGTTGTAGATTTTCAACATCTCTTTCCACGAACTTGATTTTTGTGTCCGAAATATAATGAAAATAATTTAGCGTAACTAATTATTGATTTTCTTTAAATTCGATATTTTTTATATTACTCTATACCAGTATTTCCCAAAATGTTATGGTCTAGGCGGCCTATTCTGAATTAAAATTTTCTCCCACCTTAACAAATTTTAAGTGATAAAAATATATTTTAAAATAAAGAATAATGAATAAGTATCAGATATAGTATATAAGACAAATAAATTATATGTTTAATGTATAAACATTTAATGAAAGATACGAACATATTTTTTAAGACAAACCTCCTTTATACTGGGCCCTATTTTAGATAAACAAACTCTCATCTCCTCATGAACACAAAGAAGAGTTTCCCCTTTTTGATCTTTGATATTTGTCAGAACTGAAAATTCAAAATTGTAATGGCTAAATGCTTCAGTACAGATCATCAATGATATTTCTAGCCGAGATTCATTGGGAGTTTCGGGTTTTTCAACATCATATTCCCTCTCCACGGTGGCCCTGCCGATACTGATCGAGTATAGACTTGTTTGCCTTCCGTCAATTATAACATTTTCCATCTTCCGAAATACACACCATACGACACTTCTTGGCAATTTATTGTCCGTTGACTTTCAGTTCACCAACAGTGTACTATCTTCGATAAAAAAGGAAGGAAACACTGCCAGAAGTTTCTAATCAGGGATATGGCAGCGTGCTTGGCTTAAAGTATAAATTTGTTTCTCCCCTAGACATATACACAACTCGCACACAGAGAATCGCTCTCAAACATCACATTCTGCTTACACTTATTTCCATTTTTTATTTATGTTAATTATCAGGCGATGAAAAAAAACATAACCATAACTCTGATAGTGAGAAAAAAAGATGCTAGATCCTAGACAGAGATCACCGGTAGATAACAATGGTTCGGGGTACCCTAATTCGGTCCGCTGATCGCGAATCTCTTGTTGGATGTAATTTAGTTCATATCCAGGACCTCCCTTACCAAAAAATTAGTACATATATATATAAACTGCAAATTCCTTTCATTTTCCTACTGACTACCAATCACTTGATCTTTTCAACCAAAGCCTTCTCGAAACAAACATCTTCGTCATGCCAAGTTCATTATGCAAGATATTGTCAGTTCTCTCGCAAGATATTATAATAGCGTTGGCGATTATCTTTATATTTATTCGCCTCTCATCATATTGTGATGTGGTCAATGTTTTTTTTTAGGTGGTCGCAATTGTTGGAACTTCAGACCTTGTGTAATATTCAAGAATATGCTTCCCTCTCCCCAAATCAGCTGTCCACTACTGAACTATTGATCATGCTTTAGAGTCATCCACTAATATAGCCAACTTGTATGCATGGATGTCCTTAAGAACTAAGCCTTTTTTTAGGTACTTGGTAAGACTTCATTACCAAATTTTGTTCGTTTTCGCTACTAGTTACTTTTGTAGTTAGAGGTATGTTTGCATCTAAAAGAATCTGTCGGGTTATTAATATGAAGAGTTTAAAATAATGCGTGCAAGATCTCACAACTTCAGCAGCATTCCATTCATAGTAATCCATGAAATTTATCGCCCATCTTCCTATTCTTTACAAATTCAAGCAGTATTTTTCTGCAAGATATCTTAAACACAACAGCTCAGATATTCGATACTGCACTTAATCAACTGAGCTCAGCCCAAATTCGCTGAGTTACCTTTGACATTTTCTATTTATAAACTTGAATACGTAGTTCCCGCCTACGCCAAGTTTCCTGATCTAGTAAGGCATATCAAACTCAAATGAACAAAGCATTCTGAAAATTGAAACAAAAAACTGGAAAGCACGAATAAGGCAACTCGCAGAATTCTCTTCTGTGATGCAATCATATGAATTCGAATTAGATACAATGATTGGCTTATGTTATCTTTCTAGGCTTAAAAGATCTTCGACAAGCAAATATAATAGGATTGTGATACATACGCACATTATATATATATATATATATATATATATATATATATATATGCGGGTGTGTGTGTAAATGGTTATGAAAATGTATACCCTGTCATATGTATGAATCACTCTGGAATGAAAGGTGAGTACTCAACTTGCTGGAAGCCAGCTATAAATCCATGTAAAACTATAAGTCAGTTATTAAATTTAACAAGAAAAAACAGTTATATTGTTGTGAATTTGTATACAGATCATTGGAAAAATTAGAATATCATCATAGAAAAATGAATAAAATAAAATTTATCTTTTCTGATAGACATATATAAATAACTTAAGTGTTCATCTAACAGCTCATTGGCACGCGTATATAAATGTAAATTAAAAAAATGAGGGAAAGAAAATTTGAACATGGCTTACATGAATATTATTAAACTTATATGAACCCAGTAAGGTTTTCTGTATCGTCGCTATAGAGGTATTGTAAAAATCAATTTTTAGAACATTTATTAGTTATACATAGAAAATTTCAACGCGCATTTCCACAAATATTATTATCAACGATCCCTTCGTAAATTTCTCAGCATGTTATTAATATCATCACTAATTATTTATTTTCGTCATAGCATGAAAGAAAAACTATCGTTTGGGTTGATTTCTATTTATTTTTATATCGATAAATATACAGTAAAATTTTAAACAAACTTAAGAACAAAACAGTGCTTCTTTCTAGAGAAGTGAACAAATTTGAAGGAATTAAATTTTAATAATATATATCAGCTTCTTAAATTGTGAACCTTTATGGTTTGAGACTTTTATTGAAGTCAGTGAATTTTCTTTTACACACGTACCTCAACAATATCTTCAATATTCCCAGAACTGTACATCATTAAGACTCAGTATTAAAGCAAAGATTTTATTTTAATACTTAAGTGAAACATTTATAACGGGATGTATTACGAATTCTCTCTGATGAGCATTAAGATGTTCAGATTATAATGAATTCAGTTTTTTAGAAGAAACACTTGGGAGATTTTTAAGAATATATACATATATGAAAATATATCTAAGAACAGACAATGAAGATAATTTAACGTGTTTACAGAATGCTTAAAAACAAGAAGAAACTATTTATGTATTCAAATACACATGATGTACCACTTCCTTGGCGCAATTAAAATGTCACTCTGCTTACGAAGAGTCACTTTGGAGATGAAAATCTGTTGTCGTTACTACGCCATGGAGCAAAGGAGAGGATTCATTACCCTTTCTTTTACAGTACTGAATACAACGTTACTTTGTGGCATTTATCTATGCCATTTAACAGGCAAGATGCAATAATACAAATACAGTGTGTCCATAAAGTTTTTGTGTACTTAAAAATAATAACTTTATTTGTATTTTTGATAGAAATAATCTGTAAAACATGATATACAGTTTAATGCACCTAGTTTTAAGTTTAGTTATTGAATAGGTTTTTACCACAAAACTTGAAACAATTTTTAGATAAATGAAAAATATTTTCTGTTATTCAGAATCAATTTGATCCATAGCCTCAATTGGCATGTGAAAACTATTGTGTATGCAACAAAACCTAGTTCATTAGAAGATTTGAAAGCTAAAATAACTAATATGATTACAGACATTACTGTAAATGTGTACTGCAAAATCGTATTACCCTTTTTATTGCTAATGATGGAGGAATGTAGAAACTTCAATCAAATTTCTCTAAAACCTTAATAAATATAGATTTATTCTTTTCTAATCCTTTTTACAGATTATTTCTATCACAAATACAAATAAAGTCATAAATTTTAAAAGTGCACACGAATTTATGGACACACTGTACATACATCTTTCAAAAATATCAATGATAAATCAACAAGAGGTTTTTAAAAAATTGTATTAAAGCAGGTCAAACCGAAGGAAGGTTCTAGAGTCTTCTCTGCAAAGGGTATTTCAAACTCTCTTACAGAATTTGTATACAGTCCTGAAGAAGGAATTACTTTTCCTTCGTACTATAAAAGATACGAAACTATTTTTTCGAGACGGTGCAAAGCATGGCCCGACGAGGAAAAAATAATGCTTCTATTACAAAAGACAGGAACTCAGGAGAATATGAAATACACAAACTTTATTTTACCGAAGAAACCTGAAGGCATTTCGTTCGACGAAACGGTCGAAATTTTGTCAAAAATGTTTGGAGAAAGGGACAGTTTGTTCTATACACCATATAAGTGTTTAAATATCGTAAAGGAAGAACATGAAGACTTTGTTACGTACGCTGGAAACGTTAACCTACAATGCGAACGATTTAAAATTAAAGATATCTAAGAAGACATATTTAAATGTTTAATATTTGTACAAAGGTTAATGGCATCGAAAGATAAAGAAATACGTTCTAATATTCTCAGAATTTTCGACCAGGAAGCAGAAATAACGCTACAGAAAGTGTCGGAAGAATACCCAAAATTGATAAACATTAAAAGAAATAATATTTGTATTGAAGAAAAAAAGCGTTGCTCGAATTCATAAAGTTAAGCAAAGGGGCTACGAAAAGGGAAAACTATACTGCGAAGCATGTGGCAAAACTAATCACGTCACAAGTAAGTGTTATTTTAGAAAGAAAATATGCTTTGAATGTACGAAGAAGGCGCACGAAGCAGTGACCGAAATTCCAAAAGGATAAATACTGTGGTAATAAAGAAAGTCACAAAGGATTGCAGTACTAGAAAATACGTGGACATAAAAATAAATGGACGAAATGTTACTTGTTTACTGCATACCGGAAGTGATATCTCTACAGTAGATTGATATAAATGGACAAAATAGACCACCTAGAGTTACAGAAAACTAAAAAGATTGCAAGACGCATTTTAGGTAATAAATTAAAATTCAAAGGCGAATTTTTCGCGAAAGTAGCATTTGACTGCATAGTACACAAGGCTAAAATGTATGTGATTTTAAGAAAGAATACAACTCTATTTGCTATAGATTTAATCGTGTTATTTAATTCATGGGAAAAGCCCATGAATATGTTTTTCAGAAGGATAAATACGTCAAATGTAGGAAAGTCGAAGCAGACTGAAAAATTCGTAAATGACTTAAAAAATGAGTTCACGGAAGTCTTTTCGGAGGAACTTGGTTGCTGTACGAAAACTGAAGTGAAGTTTGAAATAGAGGACAACATTAAACCAGTGTTCAAACCGAAAAGGAAAGTTCTCTTTGCATCATTAGAGGCAAGAGACAAAGAATTGCAGAGATTGGAGAAAAATGGAGTTATTGAAAAAGTGGATTATTCGGACTGGGCGTCGCCTACGGTCTATATAAACAAAAGAATAACAAAATAAGAGTGTGTTCAGATTTTTTGACAGTACTAAACGAATGCTTAGAAGATCACAAATATCCACTCCCCACACTAGAGGAGATATTTTCAAAGTTAAATGGAGGAAAGATATTTTCAAATATAAATGTGACTAAAGCATATCTACAAGTTAAGGTCAAAGAAGAATATTCAAAATACTTGACAATAAACACACATAGAGGATTATACAGATTGAAACGTCTACCGTTTAGTTTAAAGGTAGCACCTAGTGCATTCCAACAAATGATGGATACTATATTATCGGGTCTTGACTATGCAATGGCGTACTTAGACGACATTTTGATTAAAAGCGAAAGTATAGAAGAGCATAAAATGCATGTCCGCAAAGTGTTTAAGTGAATTAGGAATTATGGGTTCAAAGTAGGACCTGAAAAATGCGACTTTTGCTTGGACAAATTGAGTATTTATGTCAAATTATCGATAGCAAAGGTAGAAAAGCTAATCCAAACATAACTGAAACAATTAAAGATATGCCTATTCAAGATAATGTAACTAACCTACAGACATTTCTGGGGTTTGCGAATTATTATAACATCTACATTCCTAATTTGCAAGACCTAAGAGCACCCTTAAATAAATTATTAGAAAAACATTAAAAGTGGTGTTGGACGAAGGAATGCGACGAAGCTTTTTAAAAAATCAAAAAGTGCTTGTTGTTAGATTTAGCGTTAGCGTATTTTGATCCGAAGAAATAGTTAATTATAGCAACGAGTGCAAGTGAATACGGCATTGGAGCTGTATTGTTACTCGAATTCGAGGATGGTGCAACGAAACCTATCCCTCATGCGTCGAGAGCGTTGCTTCCAGCAGAAAAAAAATTATAGCCAGATAGAAAAAGAAGCAACAAGCGGTAAATAATTCCACAGATTTATTTATAGGAGAGCGTTTGTGCTGCAAACTGTCCATAAACCATTATTATCAATATTTGGACCGAAAAAATGTTGTACCGACTCTTTCAGCGAACAGGCTACAAAGATGGTTTATAATTTTGTTAAATTACAATTTCAAAATAAAATTTATTCCATCTAAAGAAATTGCACATACGGATTTTCTGTCAATACTGATTCCAAAAAAAACCCTGAGTTGCTAGAAGAAACGGTGATAGCGGCGCTGAAAGAAGAAAAGGAACTAAAGATGTACTAGTAAACACAGTGAGCGTATTACCGGTAACGCCGGAAGAAATTGAAAAAATGGCGAAAACTGACGACTATATTGCTAAAATGAGTAAACAAGTGAAAGGAAATAAAGAAAATATGGGAGGAAATGTTTCGCCATTTTCAATTTGTAACGAAACACTGATGTATGCTCAGAGAGTGGTAATATGAAGAGTGTTAAGAAAAAGGATTTTAAAAGAATTTCATCTGGATCATCCAGGCATATCACGAATGAAGTTCTTTATGAGGAGATATGTGTACTGGCCTAGAATGGACAAAGATATCGAAGAATTGGTGGAACAGTGTAAAGGCTGCCAGCTAGCAGCTAAATCACCACTCATAAAAACGCAGCCGTGGCCTAAAATGGATGTGCCGTGGTCACGAATACATGTGGACTATGCGGGACCAATAACAGAAGAATATTATCTAATCATGGTGGATAGTTTTTTTTCAAATGGCATGAAGTATATAAATTCAAGCGACCAACAGCGGCAAACACGATAAAGGCTTTAAATGAAGTATTTTGCCGGCTGGGGGCACCAAAAACAATCGTAAGTGACAATGGTAGCATGTTCAAGTTTAAGAGTTATTGCGAGGCGTTAGTTATGGAACACGTAACGACACCTGCATATAATCCGAAGTCAAATGGGCAGGCGGAAAGTTTCGTCGATACATTCAAAGATCACTGAGAAAAGCGGACGGAATCGACACTGATGATGAAAATATTCAAAATTTTTGATGGTGTATAGGATTACACCCAATCACAATATTAATGGTAATTTATCACCTGCGGAGGTAATGTATGCAAGAAAGATTAGATCAAACTTTCATAGGTTATTACCTAAGGAAAGGCAAAAGACATCGAGAAAAGCAAACTCGGATACAAAATCTTTCAAAGAAGGCGATAAAGTTTTCTTTAAAAACTATCGGCCAGGAAAGTGTTTCTGGTAAGGTGATCTATATAGTGCAAGGACAGAAGTTTGTCTGCAAAAGACACCTAAATCAGTTAAGACCCCGATTCGTGGAAACCGTCAATAAGGAATATGAGATACCAATGAAGGTGTTATTCGATACGTTTGAAATTAAACCACCCGCGAGCGTGAAAGTACCGATGGTGATAACCAATGATTCTCCTGAAAGTGAGGGCACAAGGAGATAAAGTAAGAGAAAAAGAAAGAAAACAATACACACCTATGCCCAGATCCCAAACGAAAAAATATTGAGCAAAATTCCACGAAGAATTTAGCTCGTGGGGAGGTGTTGTAGAGGAACATCCTATCCTACCCCGTAATGGATATGGTCCAGTCAAGAGGCATACGTCAGCATACGTTACTAGACGGAAGCATACGTCACTAGACAAGAGCATACGTCACTAGACAAGAGCATACGTCACTAGACAAGAGCATACGTCACTAGACAAGAGCATACGTCATAGGGGGAGACATTTTCTACTTGATCGTTATTCCTGTTACTATACGTTGATTGTTCTTTTACGTCTATTAGTTTATTCGACTGTCGTATAATAAATCTCTTCTAATCTATCTTCACTGTTAAGTATTATTCTTGCACTATTCTTTTCCCTGTTATTCCTTCCCGGGATATAACAGAAACAAAACACGTGTTTTAGTTAATTTGATGGTGATGGTTCTGAAAATGACCTTCGATTTTCTTAGTTAGCTACCGTTTTTTGCTGAAATTAAATTGTCAATTTTTAGAAAATTTTTAGAAAAATGATCAATTTACAATCTTGGCTGATCGCAACATCTAGATAATAAATGTCGTAGAAGCCCATCAGTTCTCAGGTAGGCCAATGAATTTATGTCTGCCATAATTAGTTCATTAGAAAAAAGATTTTTGAGTCAAAAATTTTAAAATAGAATTTACGAATTGAATTTATCACCAAAATTAAAATTAACTGATAAACTTTATCAGTAATACGTTAATATGAATATCAATGTTTTTTTTTTTTGTTTTTTTATATAGCCATTTAGACAAATTTTCGGATAATTGCGGTGAGGTGAGTGATAAGCAAGGAAAATGATGTCATTAATAGGACAAAACAATGGGATAGCATTACTGGGAACGGTGGGACACACGAATAATGGTTGACTATTGCTTCAGTATCAAAACGAAATTAACTATGAACATGGCAGACAACTGAGAAAGAAAACATTTTTACCATAGTTCTTATCTTCATGCAGCTTCTGTTTCTGCTGTTAGTGTATTAAATGATTTGATAAAAACAGATGTTAATCTTTCTATATTAAGACATGAGTTCTGATTTTTATTAAAGATATAACAATTTATTTATAAGCAGACCAATACGAATTGGGAGGTTTTTAAGTTTTTTTTTCGAGAAATATTGCCATCGGTCAATATCATCTATACAGAAAACAAATAAAAAAAATGCTTTTTCTCTAAAAATGAGTAATTTCCTGACATCAGAAACGGTTGCTAATCTATTACAAGTATAGTCATTTTCAGATTAAGCGCCCTTAAATTAGCTACAAACGATGTTTGGTGTCTCGACACCATATTCAATATTTTTCTTGTTGACCAGTGTAATAATATAAACGCTACTACAATTATTCTAATAGATAGTCTATAAAAAATCCTGTAATTACTCTTGAATAAAAATGCAACAGATTTAAACTTATCTCTACTGTCTAATGATGGAAATATAATGTTTAGTATGTGCGTTGCGGTGCGGGGGATATCAGCTCAGTACGAGAAATTGGGGAGCCAAGTTTGAATTCCAGTTGAATTCCCTACATTCACGTAAGCGCAAATAAATTTGGGAAAGGTAGTAATCCGTCTCTTCACTCCAGCAATTGGTTAAATAACAGGACAGATTGGGTTCTATAGCCTTGGTCAGTAACCAGTCTGTCACAGAAAACAATGACGACCATCTGCGAGATAATTATCTGCCCAGTCAGTCATGTCTCGTTTGAGACATGATCGCCCAAGAATATATCACGTGTGACTTTTAACTGACTGACTGACTAAAGGTTTAAGATGCTCTTTGAAAATTGTATAGTTGATTTTATGTATACAATAGACAGAATTAGTTTATTTGAAAAATATATTATCGAAGATAATAAAAATAGCACGAAGAAAATAGAGATAAATATATCTCAAGAAAACAAAAGATGATGATAGTGACACATTGAAAGATAGAGGAAGTTAGATATTTGGAAATAAATGTACAGAAAACAAGAGATATGAGCATGACCCTTATTTTCAGTGGAAGTAATTTTTATAATCATTTCAACCCCAGGAAGGCAGAATTGTTACAGGTGCATTGGGGTACACAGTGAGAGAATAAAAAAAGGTATAAGAAATTTCGAAGAAAATGCTGTTTAGAAAGTGACTGAAGGCGGGCTGCCAATCAGTATCGATTATATAGCAGATACTCTTTTGAATTTTGTCTAAAAGCCCGTGATAAATACCAGGAGGCTTCGAGCAGATATGACAAAAGCATTCAATGCATGGGCGAATGGTAGATTTATGAATGTGCAGAAGGGTTCTTACGAGAAAAAAAACTTTTTGTTCCGATACAGTAAACCAACCATCATGGCAATAGTTGCGGCTATGGATTCAATGTAGTCATTCTATTTGATGCTATTTGAGAGACTGAGGCCAAGCAGGTGCAGTGCGTTGCACTCTGGGAGATTAGCATCATACTTTCTAATAGTATGCAGGAATGTTTCTCTATGGTGGTTAACGGAGATCAGTTTTGTTTTAGAACCATTAACATTTACTAGCCATTTTCTACACGATTCAATGACAGATTGTAGGGTCTTTTAATGTTCAGCAGCCAGGTTTAGTTTGTCATTCTCGGCTGACTTCTTACAGAGACGGATGTAAATGGTGGCATCATCTGCATAGATACCAA
>JBBBDQ010000222.1:3277500-3350000 GCA_037127315.1 Ascarosepion bandense
TTTTACAGACTTTATGCTTTTATACACATGTGACCACGCCACTTATTAGGGGTGTAACTTCAAGATTTATTTACGCGATTTCTAGGTGTGGTGGATTCAATTAATGTTTCTTTTGTATTATCGGCAAATGTCATTTTAAGTACTAAATGTTTCTATGTCTCTAATACAAAGTGAGGAAAATGATAGGCTTCATTCGCATAGAAGCTTACCAACAAAATAACAACAAAATTTACACGTATCTCTCTAATTATATATCCACTCAGTCAGCAATATATGATACACGTTTGGGCGATCATGTCTGTTTCGAGACATGACTGACCAGGCAGAAGATATTTCCAGCATTAGTTTGCCATTACTTCTTGCGGTAGACCGGTTGACAACCAACGCTACAGAACCCAATCTGCCCTATTCACTTCTGTTATCCAGATCAGTCAGTTAATTTCCATACGTGATACAGGCTTGAGCGATCATGTCTCTTTCGAGACATGACTTTTCTGCAGTGGGTTGTCATTACTTTCTGTGTTAGACTGGTTGCCAGCCAAGGCTAATCAATCCATAGCTAAAGAGAGAAGATGTGGATTAATATTTTTCTTAATGTTATTTATAGATAAGTGAATGAAATGAATTCAACTGGAATTCGAACTGTAGGCTTTGAATTTTCATTGCGAGCCAATATCCATTAAACCACAACGCATTTAATATTGCTCAGCGTTAAAATTAACCAGAATTTTAGTAGTCAATTAGTAGATATTTTGGTTTCATAGTAAAACATTTATAAGACCCTATTAATATTTTCCGGTCAAACACTGCTGAGTTTAGTTTGGTATTTCATGGTTAATATAGCTAATTGTCTATATTCTTTACGGCCGCGTAGTGGATGTATGTTGTTTGTAGGGTAATGGATATCGGAACGAGAAAACGCAGAGGCAAGTTCGAATTCTAGTTGAATTTATTACATTTACTTACGCGCAAATACCCTTGGGAAATATATGAATCCAACAGTTCACACCCCGACCAGCAATACAGTGAATATAACTTAAATGTGTACATTCAAATAATAACCTACATTCATACTTATGATTTTTATTGCAAGCATATAAGCCTGAATGCTTAATGATGATATAGAGGAATTTCACCGAATATTCACAGTCGTAGAATTTGCAAAGTGATTATAAGATCATTAAATTAATAATTATGTTTTCTCAGAGAATTCCGATACTAAAACTATGAAATTGTCCCTGCTATTACTAGAAAATGGTAAGTAGCTGTACTTACTGTAGCTATCAAATTTAAAATAATATAATTTTCAAATTAATAAGTATAAATAAAGAAAACATTAAAAATACAACGGATATTTAGAGCATGAAAAACGGGAATAGCTATATTGTTGCGTAACTCACCTTCATAACTAGAACGTTAACGCTGACATAAAACGAAATCACAAGGAGGAAACGATTTCGGTTCGAGTCTTGTAAAAGCTTAATTTTGGGTTCGTGCTGGTTATTAGTGCGCATAGAATATCCGTTTGAATTACGAATAAATTTGGAAGAAATAAATACTTCTTCTTCTTCTTCTATGTGCCCTGTCCCTTCAGGACGTAGGCGATCATGGATCTCCACGTCTCTCTATCCCTTGTGGCTCTTAGTATGTTTGCTCCTGTTGCTCCTGGCAACCCCCGTTCCGTCATCCACCTGATCAGACTCTGCAGATATGTTATCCGCTGCCTTCCTCTGTCTCTCCTTCCTTCTATCTGTCCAGTCAGTATCAGGTTCTCCAGGCTCTCCTTCCTCATTGCGTGTCCCAGGAACTTCAGTTGTCTCTTCCTGATGCTCAGCATCAATTTCCTTTTTGTTGCCATTCTTTCTAACACTTCGTTGTTGCTTGTATGCTCAGTCCACGATATCCGTAGCACCCTTCTGTAGAACCACATTTCGGCCGCTTCCAGTTTTGTCCTCATTTTCGATGATATTGTCCAGCATTCACAGCCGTACTGAAGAACTGACATCACGTAGCAGTCTAGCACTCTTTTCTTCGTTTCTATTGAGATCTTCCTGTGTGTTAGTATTTTGCTCATCTTCTGGAACGCGTCCTTTGCCATGCCAATTCGCCTTCGGATCTCCGTGTCGCACTTTCCATCTCCTGTTAGAACACTTCCTAGGTACTTAAATTCTTGGACTTGTTTGATTCTGTTATCCCCCACCTGTATTTGGCATTTTGGGTTGTATCTTTTGCTGATGACCATGCACTCAGTTTTCTTAAAGTTTATTTGTAGTCCTTTCTTGTCACTCTCCACTGCTACCTTCTGTATGAGATCCTGCAGTTTCCCCTCCGTGTCCGCAATCAGCACCGTATCGTCCGCGTATCTTATGTTGTTCAGGTTGTGGCCTCCAATAATAAATCCTGGTGTGTCATCTAGGGGCCTCAAAATATTCTCGCTGTATAGGTTGAACAAATCCGGTGAAAAGACACATCCTTGTCTTACGCCTTTTTCTATCTTTGTGTATCTACTGAGGTCGTTACCTGTCCGTATGCAGGCCGTTTGCTGCCAGTAGAGATTCTTGATTATTCTTATATCTTTGCCGAAAATGTCGAGGTTGCCTAGCATTTCCATCAATTCTTTGTGTCGTATTTTGTCGAATGCTTTCGCGTAATCAATGAAGCATAGGTACAAGTCTTTCTTCATTTGTAATGCCCTTTCAGAGAGCATCCTAATCATGAATATGGCGTTCCTTGTTCCAGTGTCTTTGACGAACCCGCACTGTTCCTGCCCTATCTCTGGCCTGATTCTGCTTCTCGCTCTATTCATCAGGATTCTCACAATCAGTTTTGTGATGTGACTCATTAAGCTGATAGTTCTGTGTAGTTCACACTCGTTTGCACCTGGTTTCTTCGGCAGTGCTATAAATATCGACTTGCATAGGTCGTCTGGTATTATTCCGCTGCTATAAATTTCGTTTATTATGTCGGTAATCTTTTCTATGCCATATTCTTCTAAGGCTGTCAGCAGCTCTATCACTATGCCATCTGGGCCAGGTGCTTTGTTTCTGTTCATTTTGGCCATTGCAGCTTCCACTTCGGATTTTAGTATTTCCGGTCCATCCATCTCCTTGTGTATTCTCGGTTGTTCTCTCTTGTCGCCAAAGAGATCCTTTATGTATTCTTCCCATCGCTGGAGTATTTCCTCTTTCTCTACTATGATTGTCCCTTCCTTGGATTTTATGCATCCTGTTGAGGAACAGGTTTTTTGTCCTGTCAGTTCTCTTATCTCTTTATGCATTTCTGCTTTGTTGTTCCTGCTCAGTCTCTCTACTTCTGCACATTTGTTGTTGAGCCATTCCTCTTTGGCTTGTCTGCATTTGTTCCTTATCTCCCTGTGAAGTTTCTTGTACTCTGCTCCGTGTCTTGGCGTTATTTTTTATCTCCTTTGCATCATGTGGAGGATCTCTTCGGTCATCCACTCATTTTT
Source organism: Ascarosepion bandense (assembly GCA_037127315.1). NCBI lineage: Eukaryota > Metazoa > Mollusca > Cephalopoda > Sepiida > Sepiidae > Ascarosepion > Ascarosepion bandense. The sequence continues at coordinate 3,280,967 of JBBBDQ010000222.1, forward strand.
TCTTCTGCGTCTGATTTCCTTTGGGGCTATGTTGTTCGCTGAGGTCACCATTGCTTCTTTTAGTGACTCCCATTTTGAGTATCCTTTTCCAATTTGTTCTTCATATTTCTTTTTTACGCTGTTATTATATTCTTTCTGCAGGGTGAGATCATCCTCTAGTGTGTCGTATTGCAGTCTTGGTGTTATGCTGGGTTTCTTCAGTCTTCGGAGTTTCACTTTTAGTTTGCAGATGACTGGGACGTGGTCACTTCCGCAGTCAGCACCTGGGTACGTTTTGCATTGGACTACTGCGTTCCTGAATCTCTTGTTTATTGTTATATAATCTATTTGGTTCTTCGTGTCCCCTCCTGGGCTTCTCCATGTCCATAAACGTCGTGGGTGTTCTTGGAACCAGGTGTTAGTAATGACCTGGTCATTGGCTGAGCACCATTGGATCCATTTTTCTCCTCTGTCGTTGCGCTCTCCTAGTCCGAAGTTGCCGTTCGTGTCTCCTTCTCTATCTTTACCTACCTTTGCATTTAAGTCCCCCATTATTATCCTGACTTCTTGGCTTTTGCACTGAGCCTTAGCACTGTCCAGTATTGAATAGAATGATTCTATTTCGTCCTCTGAGCTTTGAGTTGTTGGTGCATAGACTACTATAATAGCTATATTGAGGGGCCTTCCCCGCAGTTTAACCAAGAGGACTCTCTCTGACAGTTGCCAGTATCCAAGTACACATCTCTTAACTTGTTTGTTTAGTATTAAAGCGACCCCTTTTTCGTGTTTTTTTCCTCCTGCATATATTATCCTGTGCATGTCGCTACTGAAATCTCCGTTATTAGGCCATCTTGTTTCACATATTCCTAGGATGCTGATATTCAGTCTGTTCATCTCTTGTTTAACATTCTCTAGTTGTCCACAGTTCAGTGTCCTGACATTCCATGTTCCTATAGTGAGTTTGTCTTTGATTCGCACAGTTGCAGGATAACGGTCCAGCGACACCTGTTGCTCATGTCGTTCTTTCCCGGGCGAGGGACAAATTTTGGAGTAAAATGTCCCCTTTACGCCGTTGGTGCTAACAGTCGCCGGATGACGGTCAGGTGGCACCTGTTGCCCATGCCGGTCCTTACCGAGCGAGGAGTTGCTTCCTTGGGAATTAACCCCCTTCACGCTGTTGGCTTTCATATATTTATTGTGACTATCCATGATTGAGCGGGGGAAGATAGTGGAGTGGTATCCCGTTGCCTTCTCCACGATGGTTTATTGAGACATCACCTCTAGTTAGCTGGCCGTTGACTCTTTGAGAGTTCTTCCGCCCTTTGTAGGTTTATATTTTTGGCCTACAGGGATGCTAACGTCCCAATTAAGTGTACATATAGCTGATGTAAAAAAAAAAAAAAAAAAAAATACTAAGTCGAAATGGAGTTCAGACACAAGATAAATTTAGTATATTTTTATGAAAAAACTTAAATGGTAAAAGAAAACACATACAAACTAGTCTAAATTCTAAGAACCTCGCAGCAGTAATTACAATCAGCATACTTTACCAGTAGTCACAAGAAATATTATGCATATTCGACATTTTGGCAGTCATCTTCTGACTTTCTTTGGTTCTATCATATATATATACTGATACAGTGCTGGTAGGAACACGTGGGGTTTTTTTTTTTTTGGAAGGGGGATGAAGGAAAAGGATTGCTAGGAGAGAAAGGACGCTAACTTTCCTTAGACTGAAGACGGGGAGAGAAAAAAGGTCATTTTAAATTCTATAGAATCCTTTTTTTTTTTTTTTTTTGGTAGCTACAGGCAAAAACAGAAATAAATTCAAAATATACTCACTCTGAAAGAAAATATATGTAAATAAAATATACGTAGCATGAATTAGACAAACCTTTCCTTTAGCTAGTCTAAATTCTAAGAACCTCGCAGCAGTAATTACAATCAGCATACTTTACCAGTAGTCACAAGAAATATTATGCATATTCGACATTTTGGAAAGTTATAATAGCTGACGTCGTTTTAATTAAGAGTAATAATTAATAAGTCAGTCATGGATCGAAAGTGACATGATCGCGCAATCATGTATCACCTACTGCAATTACCTGAGCGACTGTTACGTTTTTTATTGACATTTAGTGGTAATGGTTTCAAACCTTGGATCAAGTAGTGTAACAAAAATTCAATAGCAACGAACAATATAACAGGAACAAAATGACCCAATAAATAACAGATATAACATATCAACTAATGAATGACGAACAAAATGTTCTTCGTGGAAACGTTATATCTATAATGACCTCTATATCAACAAAGTTGAGAACAATGGTCCAGCTTACTGCTCAGTTTAGTATTTACACACTTTTATTTAAATAATAAATTCTAATGCTGTCATTCTGATTAGAAAAAATATTCTTTGAATAATTGATAGTTAAAAAAAAAAGCGAAATATTCGCGTCAACTGTAAAACTAACCTGCCATTATTTTTTGAAGTAATCTATTAAAATGACAATTCTATTTTCATACTATGAATAAGTCTTAATTTATGACACATTGCTAGCAAAGTTTCAGTTTCGTAAATGTCTAAAGTTCCTACCTCAAGTTTGCTATACTCCTTAAATATTCAAATTTGATTTCGTCTGGTGAATGCTTGATTAATTAAGAAAGGATCCGGTACATGAATACGACGGTTAATGAAATTAAGATGGTGAACTACACAACAATGTGTAGACGTTAGAATTACAATATTGAAAGAGAAAGCTGTATACTACTTTGTGAATTCATAATGATTCTGTCCTAGCGAAACATTCTGGCCAATGGTTTCTACGAAAATAGATTTTTAAATGCAAATGTTAAGTGTTCACTAGGAAAACAAGAATAGCAAAGGATTATCTCTATATCTCTCTCTCTTTCTCTCTCTCTCTCTCTGTTCGATAGATACATTTATCTTAAATGAAAAGCGTAACTTTGAGAAAGACGTAAAGATACTAGAATGCACATAAACATTGTTTAATTTCTTTTTTATGGCTAACTGAATCTCTGTGCTGATATCTCATACTTAATACGCCTGGTTGGATATGACAACAAAAACGGAACGAAAGATTCGGGGCGGCAAGGCAAACATTTTGGTGAAGCTCCAGCTTTTTAAAGGCGGATGAATATACACTGAAAATATAAGATATTGACAAATAAAAATCACTTATTTGTAGATATTCTTATCATTTGACACATTACAGAGTATAAGGCTTGTGAATCATTACATATATTAGTATAAAGTGAAAATTATGTGGAAAAAGGTAGATATCAAGTGACCCTTGACTTAGGTGGTTAGTATGAATAATAGGTAAATACTCGTGTATATGTTGACTTAATACAAGCCCTGAATTCCTTTGTGCAAATCGTTTATCAACAATGATCCTACACCAACTTTTTCAAAAAACTAGTACGTCTAATTTTTTTATTTTATTTTTTTAAATTTTTTTTTAGGGTAGATGAGAGTGTTCTGAGAATAGTTGGGAGTTAGTGTGATAGGAGGTGTCTATTGATCCTACATTTAAACACCTGGAGATTGTAACTGTCGGGAAAGCAGACTTGTGGAAGGGAGTTCCGCAGGCGGGAAGCGCGAGAAAAGAAGCCGTTGGGGTAGAATTTACGGTTACATCTTATTTGTTTAACTGTAAAAGGGTGGGACCTATTTGCTAATCTAGTATCTCGTGTAAATTCGTGCTTAGGCGGCACCAGTTACTTTTTTAAATCATTTTACCCCAATCAAGGCATTCTACTGCCACTGTTGCGCAGGGGTTTACATATGGGAAAGTGATGAGAAAGAGGGGTTAGTTATAGAAAATGTCAGGATGAGGGTATTAGACGGGTTAGAATAACGAGGATTGGAGTGTAGTAGATGAAAAAAGAGCTTGAGGGAATGGCTGCGAGTTAGTGGGATAGGATATCTCTATTGACCTTACATTTAAATTTCTGGAGACTGTAGATGTCGGGGAAGCAAGTATTTGGAAAAGAATTCCACATGTGGGAAGTGCGTGAAAAGAAGCTATTAGAGTAAAAATTACGGTTACATTTTATCGGTACACTGTAAAAGGGTGGGACCTACTTGCCAATCTAGTAGTTCGTGAAAATCCATACCTAGGGGCCACCAGTGAGCTAAGTTCATTGGGGCAGAAGCCATGAAAGTATTTATAGAAGAGGCAGTGAGATAGCGTCTGTATCCCAGCTGCCAAGTCGGTATCGATCACACTGCAGATTCTCCTTTGGATTTTGTCAAGAACCCCCGGCTGAATAGCAGGAGCACTCGACCAGATGTGGCAGCAGTATTTAATACACGGGCGGATGGTAGATTTATATATGTGCAGGATGGACGCAGAAGGGAAAACATTCCTGACTCTGTAAATGAACTGACCTTCTTAGCAGTGGATTTACAGTCATTCTACTTGAGGTTCACTGAGAGTATGAGGCCAAGAAGGCGTAGTGTTTAACTCTCATGGACGCTAGCCTGTTCAATGGTAATGGGGGGTAGGAGCGATTGTCTATGATTCTTAATAGATAGCAGCTTTGCTTTGGAAGCATTAAAATTTACGAGCCATTTCTTACCTCAGTACACCATGGATTGGAGGTGTTTCTCAAGCTCGGCAGCGAGGTTCGCTTTCTCAACCTCAGCAAATTTTTTGATCGAGGCCAGAGTAAACGGTGGTGTCGTCAGCGTTCATGCCTACTTAGGACCATATTACATCGGGGAGATCGTTAATGTAGATCAGAAAAAGCGTTGGAACTAGAATAGAGCTTTGAGGGACACCCGCATTCATATAGTACTTATGGGAGTCATGTCCGTTTAATACTATCTTCATTGTGCAATTAGAGAGGAATGACTGGATTAGGTCAAACGATTGTCTAGTTATACCACAGCTCCGCATCTTGTAGAATCCAGCATGCCAAACTCTGTCAAATGCTTTGGAAATATCCAGGAAAACAATTCGAGCTTCGCCATTCTTGTCGAGGGCCTGGTATATATACTCAGTGATGTTCGTTAGTATATCAGCAGTAGACCTAGTGGAGCGGATACCATACTGTTTGTCCGAGAAGAATTTGTGGGCTGTGAGTTACTGGACGACCTCTGCGTTGATAATGGCTTCAAACACTTTGCTAAAGATCGGTAGGAGGTTGATAGGGCGGTAATTAGCGGGGTCTGAGAGTTCTCCAGTATTCTTAAATATAAGAACTACAGAGAAAAACTTCCAAGAAGATAGGCAGTAATTGTAGAGCTTAGAGAGGACAGAGGAGAGTTCAGGGACACATATCCTCAAAACTCTGATTGGGATGACCGTCCCCTCCGCTCGCTTTATGGGGGTCAAGCTTTGTGATTATGTTAGAGACCAGCAAGTGGTTAATGTGTAGGTCATTCAGGTGGGACTCAGTTCTAGGTGTGAAGCCGGGTTCAGATACGCCAGACAAATTCAGTCTCGAATTAGTGGAGAAATGCGAGTAAAGCATTCAGCCTTATCCGCTGACCAGAATGCGTATTGAGGTTTTACTGTTGTTAAGCACACTTTTACAGAGCTGCCAGTAGTCTTTAGTACCGAACATACGGGATGGTATGCACTGTTTCATTCTGACAGCAAACAATATCTTAGCTTCATTAAGCATCTGTTTGCATTTATTACGAGCTGAGACGAATAGACGCCTGTTATGGTTCGACGCGTGGATTCTATAAGGCTGGAAGAAGTGATCCGGTGGCCAATGTCGGCCGAGCTAGCGGGTGAGAAACAGGGGGACAAATGGGATTTAAGCTGAAACTTCTTGGCTGGGATGAAAGCATCGATGCCAGACTTGACACAAGAGGAGACCTCGGATGCAAATTCTTCAACGGGAAGTCTAAAAATATGGTTCAAAGCGACGTCACACAGGAAGTCACGGAACGAGTTTCAGTCTGTTCTTTGGTAGCAGTAGCATATTCTGATGGTTTGAATTTCTTGGGTGGAGTGGGAGTGGAAACAGATCTTAATGGAAACCACTGTAGTGTCAGAGTTTCCGAGAGGGCAGAGTTGCTTGACATTGCAAAATTCTAGGATGGAAGTGAAGCAGATGTCTAGCAGTGAGTTCCTTCCATTAGAATTATTGAAGAAACGCGTGGGAAAATCCACCACTTACGTAAAAGACTGAGCGATTAAAAGATTCATGGTGTGGACACTAGCAAGATCGGTGACAGAGTTTCCCATCCACTTATTGTGGTGGGCGTTAAATTCACCAAACACAAATATATTTGCAGATGGATGAAAAGAAATGGCCTAATAGATATTATTAGAGATGTTATGAAGTACTGAACTGTCAGGAAATGATGGGGAGCGGTAGAGAAAGAAAAGATACCTAACCAAGCTTAGAAGGGAGAAACGGAAGCACATGAAAGAATGATGTAGGGTTTCAAGGGAAATCACCCTATCTAGAGGGAGATGTTCACTGACATAAACTTCAAGCCCATGCATAATGACATTGGAGTTCTTCCTGAAGAGGGGAAGGTAACCAGGAATGTAAAACTCAGAAGAGGGGATAGAAGAGTCAAGGTTAATTACACAGAGTGCTAAGATGTCAGGTGAGTTTGTTTGAAAGAATACTTCTACGCTGTAAAGTTTAGTACGATTAACTCGTATATTTGCAAAGGAGGCGCAGAAAGGCTTGGGCGTTTTCTGATTAGCTGGTTTAGTTTTGAATTTTGTTTGCGTGATTTCATAGTGATTTTATTAAGATATATATATATATATATATATATATATATATATACAGAGAGAGAGAGAGAGAGAGAGAGAGAGCGAGAGAGTAGAATCAGACGGTCACTGTAAGCAGCATGTGTAGGATCGAGACTGGCGCAGCCTGTAGCATAATGTGGCCTCGGAGTTGTTCACCAGAGGTGTATGCGTAGACACCCATCCATGCGCGACATTACACTACAAGAAACACTGATATTATTCAACTGTTGATCAGAGCAGCCTCTCAAGACGCTACGCACGAGTTCGGGCTGCTAATTAACAGTCGGAAGCAGCAACCAGGAAAATTCCAACCCGGTACCATCAGAATAAAGAGACGATGCCACCATCCTCAAATACTGCAAGAAGCTTGCTACTGAACTAACACTAAGACCGATGGAGAGGGATGAGAACCGGGAAACCCTTTCTCTACTCCTGTTCAAAAGAAGAGGGTGGGGTGTGAAACCGGGTGATAATAAAAACTATCTAATCCAATTAAAAAAGTCGAGAGAAGCCTTCAAAGCCAAAATAACACTTTTATAGTGCCTTCTCTCGCAAATTTAAAGAAAAGACCATACAAAAGACGAAATAAACAAGCCTTTGGCTGCCCAAAAAGTGCTAACTCATTTTTAATTGGAGGATTTTTTTAAAAATTTAACCGCTGCTATCTGCGGGGAGAGGAATGTGCAGTAAAGGTAAATAGAACAATACATTTCCTTATTTAAATTAGTAAGAAAAAATAATGATCTAGTACACTTACCAACCAACCACACCCGAAGTCGAGTGAAATTCCGAACGACAATAATTCCAAATACATTTTAACACTTTTTCGGATACGGTAGGGGGTTCAGCAGTTAAGTAGCAAGACCACGAGATAACAGAGGGAGAGGCTACAGAGTAAACGAGAGAGAGGCTACAGAGTAAGACGGAGAGAGAGGGAGAAAGCGAGAGGCTACATTGTAAGAGCGTTTGTGTGTGTGTGTGAGAGAGAGAGAGAGAGAGGCAACAGATATTGTAGTAAAATATTGCAGTAATGGTTATCACCCTCAACAAATTTTCTAGAATTAAATTGTCGTCATTATATTTGTATTATTTTTAACATCAGTCTATATTTCTAAGTTATAATTACTATTTCCACTATTCACGACGATTCGGTCATTGTACGTTTCGGATATTTGAAGGTATATGCGTTGGAATTTACATTGTTCTAATTCCACAATTTTCGACTGATGTTTCTTTTGAGATCAATCAGCCAACATTTTTATCCATAAAACCTTGTGTTTAAAACTGAGATAGCCAAAGGCATGATACTTTGAATTAGAACACTCTGCACCTCTGAAGTAAATAAAGAATTCGGTTCAAAATTCTAACATATATTAATTGAAAAAGGCCGGAGCACACAATGTCTCAAACGAGGTGAACATGGCGATACAAATGACGAAAACTGTCTGAACTATTTCAATCGTGTAAATCATCTTACTTTGTGACTGAGTTCATTTTTGATGAACGGATGCATATTTACTCAGAACGACAACTCTGTTAATATTTTTATTACTAGTTTTCATTAGCTAACTTATACAAAAATAGTAGAACATATTTACCCTTAGTTGCATTAAATTCATTTGGCTGTTAACAGTAAGAAAGAAAATATGCAACTCGCTCTGAACAAAAATATGAATATTTTTATCTTTTTTTTTCATACTACTATCAGCCACTTTGTAACTATATTATTCTGTCGGATATATTACGATCGACAGAAAATTTAAGTGGAATTGCAATGAATATGATATTTGTGAAATCATTTTATAATTCTGTTTGTTGCTCCATTAGTTAGCATCTATGTTATGTCCTGCCATTATGTTAGATAAATAGTGGACCATTCTGTTCTGATTGTGGGTAAAGACAGAAAAATGGGAATGGTATAGGGAAAACGTTGGTTAGCTTTATAGAGAAATATCCATTATGGTTACAAAGGGAGATAAAGGAAGAGAAAAAAATAAAGAAAGAAAGAGAGGGGAGCAAGAAGAAAAGAAAGAAACAGAAGAAGAAAGAAAGAGAGAGAAAGAAGGAAAAAAAGAAAAAGGTAAAAAATATAACTGATAAAGTGAAAGATAAAAAGTAAGAGAGACAACGGTAGAAAGAAAGAGAGAGAAAGAGAAAGAGATAATGAAAGAAAGAAAGAAAGAAAGAAAGAGATCTGAAGAAAGAAAGAAAGAAAGAAAGAAAGACAGATATAGAAAAAAGACGAAAGAAAGACAAAGAGAGAAGTAGAAGGAGAAAGTGAGGAAAAAGAAAGAGAATGGAAAGGAAGAAATATTTAGAGAAAGAAAGAAGCTGAGAGCAACAGAAAGAAAAGAAGAAAGGAAGAAAGAGAAAAAGAAAAAAAGAAAATGAAAGGCAAAGTTAAAGAAATAATAGTGTAAATGTTATAATGCTCTTATGCGTACCATATTTGTTTCATGTCAGTTGTAAATCTTTAGATGTGTAAGGTTTGACTACCAGTAGATATTAGATTCTATAGCCTTCGTTGTCAACCAGTCTACCGCAGAAAGTAATGGCTACCGACAGCAAGAAACTCCTCTGCCTAATCAGTCATGTCTCGAAAGAGACATGGTCGCTCAAGCGTGTATCACGTAGGTTAATTAACTGAATGAAATGTGTACTTTCAGATAATAATAATAAACAATCATACATACTTATGATTGTTATTGCAGGTATATAAGCTTAAACGCTTAATTTTGAAACAGAGAAATTTCCCCGAGTATTTCACAGTTGTGGAACATACAAAGTGATTATAAGATCATTAAATTAAGTATTATGTTTTTACAGAGAATTCAAATGTTATAACCGTAAAATGTCCCTATTAATACGAGTAAATGGTAAATGGCTGTATTTCCTGCAATTACAAAATCTATATATATAAAAGGCAAGATGTGTGTGTGTGTGTGTGTGTGTGTGTGTGTCATTTATACAAATCCACAGATTTGGTCCGATTCTCACCAAATTTCACACAAATATTCTTCAAGCTTCCAGTCAGGTCATAGGCTACTTATTTTTCCGATTACCCCAGATATCTCTCTATATAAAAGGCAAGATATTTGTGTGTGTGTGTGTGTCAGTCTGTATGTATGTATGTATGTATGTCCTTTATACAAATCAACAATGTTTATCCAAATCTCACCAAAATTCACACAAATATTCTTTAGAGTTCCGGTTTACTTATTTTTTTATTTCCCCGCGATATCGGAAATCGATACCCCGATATCCGATCAGGTCTGATCAAGGTCAGGATTTCAGCTCTTTTATCGTGGCTCTTGCTGCAGAATTTACTCTGACTTGTTAAATTTAGAGATTTTAGTCTCAAACATGAGTAGATCCTTTCAGACTACTCAGTTTGCCCGATATCCGGAATCGATACACACGTTATTCTATCAAATCTGATCAAGAGCCGATATTAAGCCATCAACATGGCTCATTTTCTCCAATTTTACTCCTGATGGGTACGATAAATATTCATGGACTTAGGTTAGTGTAACCTTCGATGACTTATTTGACTTTGATATTGGAAATCGATATCTCGATATCCTATCGGGTCTGATAAAAATCATTTTTTCAGCACTTTCATTTTTGCTTTTGCTTCCGGTTTTGATCTAAGTAGATATAATTGTAGTTATTAGTCTCAGCCCTAATACCATATACTCAGAGGACTTATTTAGCCTACAAAATGCAGTTTGTAATGGAAAACATTGATTGGAAATCAAAGTTTCACTTACATCCATTCATTTTTCTTTCAATCTTTGCTTTGACTGGAAACAACTATTGCTTTTTAGTCTATTTAACTTAAATTCCACCTGAACTTTTGAGGTTTATTATGTCAAGGTTTGTCACGCATTAATTTTACAGATTGGAATTCGCACATAGGGTGCTGCGCGAAACTGTGTTCACACATTAACTAGCTTCACGAGTTCTAATCGAAAATCCGATTGGCCACGTCAGTTGAATTATGCTTGACTAAACTGATCTATTCACATTACAGCCGTCTCATTAGGTATTGCCTTCATATTTAATTTTAACTTTTTGTGGAACCCTAATCCTGCTATTGGTATCTCGTAGTACGTTTCTCAAAATTCGTTCCTTATACGCACATTTTGCTCTTCTGTTTTAACTGTAATGCTTTCTAAAAGATCAAAGTTGGCCACGTAATTACACAAACAAATCTGTGAGTTTGTTTCATTTTAAATCCATGCCACCGCAAAAAGATGATGGGCACCGAAGCGCTTCGGCATTGGCAAAGACGGCCACTAAGGCCAACGAAAGCCCTTCTGTTACTGCTGTGCTTAACGGACGCCGCTGCTAAGGTACGTTCACGGGCTGACAAAAGTACAGTGCATAACGACGGTCTCGGCGCTTAACAGACGCCGCTGCTAAGGTACGTTCACGGGCTTCTGAATGTACAGAGCAGCGACAATCTCGGCAATTAATGGATGCTGCTGCTAAGAAATGTTCACGAACGGCTGAAAGCACAGAACAGTGGAGGGCTAGCAATTTAAGCAACTGTGCCCCAACTTCAACTTCACAGGATGCCGAAATTACAGAACAACGGAGGGCTTGCAATCTAAGCAACCGTGCCTCTACTTCAGCTTCGCGGGCTGCCGAAAGTACAGAACAGCAGCCCGCTAGGCTTTCGAGGGTCGTCTCCTCCGTTGCATCTGACAGAGCATCACATACTCTACAGTAACGGAAGACTATGCTTGAAAACAATAAGCGATGTCGGGCAGCGAACCGAGGGATAACGAGTCTCAATAAACCATTTTGGTTACGACGTGCTTTCCACTACGTGCCTTCCATCAACTACGCTTCACGTGCTGACATGCGAATTGACAGTATGAGCAACGCTTGCAGACGTTGTCAGTGTCGGGATTGCGCCTTACAGAACCATTCTTCTCGCTCGGTCAACTTTACATTGACTGCTCACGTAGTGATATTTTCGCCCTAGCAAATGTAGTTTACACTGAAGTTCTGTAAGGGTTGCCAACCACTGGAGCGTCAGTCCGGTTATTGGCGGCTCTCGGATCCGCATAAGGAAAAGACACTATAGAGGAAACAATGCTTCTACCCACAGATAACAACACCGACGGTTGAGGACACTACCCTCTAAGTAGTAGTTTCCTCTAATTAACGTGACCTAAGCAACCAGGGTGGCCAAAATTGAATTTATGATAATTGCTGCGTGAAATTTTAAGTACCTTTCAAAACCTTAAGATATTAATACACATTTAAGTACTCTGTCTGCTTGGGGCCGATTTATTTATGGCCTAATGACGGTTAAAATTACTAAAAGGACTAGTTTTTTTTTTTTAATCATCTCACCTCAAGCAAGGAATTCCACTGCCACTATTGCGCATGGGGCTACATAGGGGAAGGTAAAGAGAAGGAGTGGTTAGACATAGGGAATGTCAGGAGGAAGGTGACAGATGAGTAAGGATAGCGAGGATGAGGGTTGGGCAGATGGGAAGAGTGTTTGATAGAATGGGAGCAGGTTAGTGTGTTAGGAGGTGTCTATTGACCTTACATTTAAACTCCTGGAGATTGTAGCCGTCGGGGAAGCAATCGTGTGGAAGAGAATTCCACAGTCGGGAAGTGCGAGGAAAGAAACTGTTGGAGTAGAAGTTACGGCTGCATTTTATCGGTTTCACTGTAAAAGGGTGGGATCTAGTTGCTAATCTAGTATCTCGTTCAAATACGTATTTAGGGGGCACTAGTGGTCTAAGTTCATCGGAGCAGAAGCCGTGAAAGTATTTATAGAAGAGACACAGGGAAGCCACGTCGCGCCGGTGGGAGAGAGACTGCAGGCGGTCTGCCAAGTCAGTATCTATCACATTACAGACCCTCCTCTGAACCTTATCGAGAGGGGCACCCGACCAGATATGGCAGCAGTATTCAATGCACGGGCGGATGGTAGATTTAAAAATGTGCAGGATAGATTCAGACGGAAAAAACTTCCGGGCCCTACACAGAGAACTGACTTTCATAGCAGCGGATTTAGCAATGGATTCGATATAGTCATTCCATTTGAGGTCCGCTGAAAGTGTAAGACCAAGGAGGCGCAGTGTTTTACTCTCTGTGAGGCAAGCCTGGTCCATGCTAATGGGAGGTAGGTGAGATTGTCGATGATGGTTAATTGAGAGTAGCTTCGTTTTAGAAGCATTAAAATTTACTAACCATTTCTTACCCCAGTCCAATATGGATTGGAAGTATTTTTCAATCTCGGCTGCGAGGTTAGCTTTGACGCCTACACCAGATTTTTGTAGGAGGCGAGAATAAACTGTGGTGTCATCGGCGTACAAACCTATTTGGGCTCTTATGGAATCAGGGAGATCATTAATGTATATCAGGAAGAATGTAGGACCTAAGATAGAGCCCTGGGGGACACCTGGGTTTGTATGGTAGTTCTGAGAGCCATGTCCGTTTAATACCACCTTCATTGTGCGGTTAGAGAGGAATGACTGGATTAGTTCAAACAAATGTCCAGTTATACCATAGCTCCGCAGTTTACATAGAAGGCCAGCATGCCAAACTCTGTCGAACTCCTTAGATATATCCAATGCAACGGTTCGGGCTTCGCCATTCCTGTCGAGTGCCTGGTATATGTACTCGGTGATGGTCGTTAGCATATCAGCAGTAGACCTGGTGAAGCGGAAACCATATTGCTTATCCGAGAGGAACCTGTGTGCTGTGAGATGCTGAACCACCTCGGCGTTGATAATGGCTTCGAACACTTTGCCAAAGATTGGAAGAAGGCTGATAGGGCGGTAATTTGCAGCGTCAGAGGGTTCTCCAGTGTTTTTAAATATAGGAACTACAGAGGACGATTTCCAACAGGCAGGAAAGCAGGAAGCAGATAGGCAGAGGTTGTAGAGCTTAGAAAGGACAGAGGAGAGTTCAGGGGCACATTTCTTTAAGACTATGGATAGGATTCCGTCACCACCGCTCGCTTTGTGAGGGTCAAGTTTTAAGATTATCTTAGAGACAAGCGAAGTTGTAATGTGGACATCATTCAGTTGTGCCTCGGTTCTAGGTGAGAAGTCGGGTGTCAAAACTCCAGACGAGTCCAGACTCGAATTGTTCGAGAATCTGCGGGCAAAGCATTCAGCCTTATTTGCTGGGGAGGTGAGGTTGATTAGCGGGGGTATTGTGGACTTCCTCTTGTTAAGTACTCTTTTACAGAGTCGCCAGTAGTCTTTAGAGCCGAATTTAGAGCATGCTATGCGTTGTTTCATTCTGACAGCAAACACCAACTTAGCTTCGTTAAGTATCCTTTTACACTTGTTACGAGCTGAAGTGAAAAGGCGCCTGTTTTGGTCCGACGCGTAGTTACGATAGAGTCGGAAGAAATGATTCCGGTGGGCAATGGCAGCCGAGAAAGCAGGTGAGTACCATGGAGACGAATGAGATTTAAGCTGGAATTTCCTAGCAGGGATGAAGGCATCGATGCCAGCCTTAATCCAGGAGGAGACCTCGGATGCACATTCTTCGATGGGAAGACTAAAGACGTTGTTCCAAGGGATGTCTTAGAGGAAGTCTCGGAACGAATCCCAGTCTGCTCTTTGATAGCAGTAGGATATTTACTTGTCTGGGTTTCATTGGTCGGGCGGGAGTGGAGTGAAATATTGACGGACACTACAGTGTGGTCAGAGTTTCCGAGTGGGCAGAGTTGTCTAGTAGTGCAAGATTCTGGGATGGAAGTGAAGCAGAGGTCTAGAAGTGAGTCCCTTCCGTTAGGGTCGTCGGAGAAACGCGTGGGGAAGTCCACTACTTGCGTAAGGGATTGGATGATTGAAAAGTTCATGGTGTGGACACCAGCAGGGTCAGTGACAGCGTTCTTTAGCCACTTGGTGTGGTGGGCGTTAAAGTCACCAAACACGAATACATGGGCAGAGGGATGGGAAGAAATGGTTTTGTCAATATTGTCAGAAATGATGTCAAGTAACGAACAGTCAGGGAAGGAAGGAGAGCGGTAGAGAAAGAAGAGATAGCTAATCGAGCTGAGAAGTGAGAGGCGAAAGCACATGAAAGAATGATCTGGGGATTCAAAAGATGACATCCTAGCTAAGGGAAGGTGTTCGCTGACATAGACACCAAGCCCATGCATATGAACATTGGAGTCCTTCCTGAAGAGGGGAAGGTAGCCAGGAACGTAGAACTCAGATGAGGAGATAGAAGGGTTAAGATTAGTTTCACATAGGGCTAATATATCAGGTGAGTTATTATGGAGGAAAGAATCTACGCTGGGGAAGTTGGTGAGGATGCCGCGTATGTTAGTGAAAGAGATGCAGATAGGTTTTGGCGTTTTCAAATGAGCTGGTTTAGTTTTGCTATTATGTTTGCTTTTTTCCATAGTGATTCAGTTAAGGAGAGGTCTTAAAATAGAATCAGTCGCTCACCCATTTGCAACTTGTGAAGGATGGAGACTGGCGCGGCCTACAACATAATATGGCCTCGGGGTTGCCCACCGAACTTTCATGCAGGGACGCCCGTCCATGCGCGATATGGCACTACAAGAACTCCGGTATTATTCAACTGTTGATCAGAGCAGCTTCTCAAGACGGTACGCAAGAGTTCGGGCTCCTAAATACCAGTCGGAAGCAGCAACCAGGAAACTGCCAACCCGGTACCCTCAGAATGTAAAGACGTTGCCACCATACTCCGTAACTGCAAAGAGCTTCCAGCTGAACTAACACTAAGACCGGAGAAAGGGGATGAACCGGGAACCCCTTCCTAAACAAGAAACAAGGCGATCACCTCTAAACTCATTCAAAAGAAGTGGGTGGAGTGTGAGACCGTGCGATAGTAGGAACTATCTACTCCAATTAAGTTTTCCTTTACTTCTTATCAGGCGAATTTTCTGAGAGATACCAATACCGTACATTGCGGAGGTTAGATCCAAAACCGCCGTGTCTTAGCAACAAGAGAGACAGGGATTCGTTAAACCTGTCGCATCAACAATAGTCACCAGTATAGCAAAAATTGTAAAGTGTTTTTTTGCGAGTAATCCCTACTGCCAGCTGCAGCCTGGCACAATGTAAGTAATCCACGAGTGAAATTACTTTCAATTGCCTGCTACTGGCTGATTTTAGTAGCGGCAGTGCCTTCTTCTAGGTAAAAGACGCGTTTTCTCTTCTTGCATGCGTGCTTGTTGTGTTGTTTAAGAAGTGCTACGGCTTAGAGATGAACCATTCAACAACCTACGTTTCTCGTGTTAACGTCCAAAGAGACTATGCTTCAGGACCATGGATTAATTTTAGTACTTTCATTACACCGGAGTATCGCCGGGCTATACTGCTAGTTTAATATAATTCTCAAAATAATAACTGTACATTAAAAAAGCAAACATTAGAAATATAATGAGTATTTAAGGCATGGTAAAGAGAAAAGAGCTATAATGTTGAGTAAGTAATTGTCATAGCTGAAACGGTAACGCAGCATAAATAATAAGAACGAAATCACAAAGAGAATCAATCTGGGTTCGAGATTTGTAAAAAACTTATTTTGGGTTCATCCTGTTTATTAGTGCCCATAACATGTCTGTTTGAATTGGGATTAAATTTTGAAGTAAAAATACTAGAAAGATAATAATTTGACGTCGTTTAGGTAATGATAATATTAGGCATAATAAAAAGCAATTATTCTTCATTAATAAAGTACCATATCTTAACAATTCTTTGTCGGAGTTAATGCTCGACATGTTCTTAACGAACTTTGTACTTGTACGCTTTGTAACATCTAAAATAATTACCAAATTTTATTCGTTGATTATGAGAAACTAAAAGACAAAAGAGATTTTCACTATTAAATTTTCTGTTATTGTTGGATATTACTTTGAGACTAAAATCCTATTATAATTTTGTTTATTTCTATGTATTTTACAAATCGGAATGCGCATTGTGCTGCAATAGATGTCGGCTCAGAATGAGAACTCAGAGAGCCGAGTTCGAATACTTATTTACATTCACTGATGCGCAAATACCCTTTGGAAAGGTGTTAATCCATCTCTTATCCTTGCGGTTAAAAAAGCTAACAAATAAAAGTTATGATGAAACAGAAAAAATACTAATTCTAAGTCCGTTCTTCAAAATACATAACAAATATATATACTTGCGTTTTAATTAAACAGCTTGTAAGATTGTACAGAAGGAAAGTGAGAAGAAAAAACTACGTATCAAATAGAAAAAAAACAATCATCACAAAGCATAAAAAATATGAGACTAAAATGTAAATTAAAAATCAGGTATATTAAATTAAAAAAATAAAGTAAGTTAAAAATCTAAAAAAGTGTTCTAACAGTGAGTGGAATGTGTGACATCGAAAACGTATTGGGATAGCCAAAGATGCATTCCAAACGCTAAGCAGAAAATGTTGGTTTTAAATAAATGAAAGACTATTGAACTGTTACGTGAAATTTGTTCTCCTGTATGGCAGCGAATGCAAGTCAATGACAAAGACGGAGCAGAATCTTGGTGCAATAGACATCTGGTTCTACAAAATGGTGCTTCAGATAGCATGGACTTGAACATGTGAGCAATAACAAGGTTTTGGAGAAATTGCAAAAAATGTAACTTTTACTTAACATTATGAAGAGGTAGTTGAAATCTTTGGAAGGAAGAATGTTTGGAAAAACTGATGCTCAGAGGGCAAATTGACAGAAAGCATTGCGTAAAATACTTGATAATCTTAAGTAAATGTAAGGCATAACAAAGTTAGAGGCAAATAAAATATGCCAGAACTTATTACAATCTAAACGTGATACGACAATTTAGAAGGCCATGTTCGCCTATCTTATGAATGGAAACAGAGCATAAAAAAAGATATATGCCTTGAAAAAATTTGTGATTGTAACAGGCAATCAATTTCGTGGTTTTTCGAAATTAAAGAATATATATATATATATATATATATATATATATATATATATATATATATATACAATCATTTGGTAAAATGCAGTTAGTCATATTAACATGTAAATTCAGTCATAATTTAATTCCTTTAATTTTCAGACTTATTTATTTTGTTTAGAACTGCAAATTTTCTGTCGGAATATGATCATACTTTACATTGACCTCGAATACTGAAACACAAGGAAAGTATTATTTGTCTATTTTTCTACTCAAGATAAAGACACTTGTTTGCATGACTTGTAAGTCTACAGAAAAATCGAAAAATGATGAGTCGAAATATTTGCTGCGACAGGATCTGGCAATTTTCCAATGACACGGACATTACATTTATTCAATGTTTTCTTATACTAGACAATATATAGCTATGTATGATAAAACAAATGCAGAAAGCCACATATTTGTATAAGCACGTGTTTGTATATATATATATATATATATATATATATATATATATATATATATATTAAGATTTATTGAGTGTACACGTACATAAAAATAACGTTTATATTAATAATAACGCGTATATATATATGCATATATAAGTATGCATACGTATATATATGCATATATATGTTTCTATACATATATATATGCATATCTATCTATCTATATATATATGTATATAGATATATATATGTGTGTGTGTGTGTGTGTGTGTATATATGTGTGTGTGTGTGTGTGTGTGTCTGTGTGTGTGTGTGTGTGTGTGTGTGTGTGTTTGTGGTATATGCAAATATCTTGTTTTTTTGCTTCGCGGGCTGTAAATTTGCTTTCTTTCATCCATCATGATCATTCAATAGAAATATATCCTCATACATAAGTAATTTTTAACATTACAGGACATCCAAAATTAACAAATCTAAACATATATATATATATATATATATATATATATATATATATATATATATATTGTTGAAAAAGCAATTTGCTCGATTGTAAATCAAGAATTTTGTTACAGTATGTATGAAATTTGATGCTAACAGTGAATCTGTATTGAATGAGAAAAGTATGAAATACTGGATATTCGTGCTCGTCAAAACAGTGAAAACCTTCTTTCCCATCGCATTCATTTTAACTACCACGCCTTTTTGGGAATTATAGTTGTTTTAAAAACTGATTATTGTAATTGAAAAAAAAAGTGATTATCATTAAAATGAATTCAAATATTTGTTTGTTCTTGAGAATTTACAACAGACAAATATTAAACTTTATTAGTTTGTTTATTTTCTTGCATATTTTTATATTTACAGCATTCTAAAAACTAACACAATGACATCAAAAGTTAATGTAATGTAATATTTATCATTTAAGAAAATATAAAAGAAATAAATATGAAAACATTCTTTAATTTAGAAATTTATAATTTTACTAAATTATAATTGTGAATCAACTATAATGAAATCCTTTACTATTTACCATTTTATAATGTTCGAATCGATGAACAGTTATCCGATGGTTTGCCAAACTATCTAATGAATTAATATTTTTTTATTATGTAGGGTGCGTCAGCCATGACTGGTACAAGGCCACTTCCAAACATAGACAATAATCCCCGCATTTAAATATATCATTAGGGTGTTTAAAAAATAAGTGGAATGTAGTTAATAGAAGTGTATACTATAAATTATATTGGAGAAGAAAAATGCATGTAGTTTTCTAGTTAAAATTATTTAAAGAAAAATGTAAGTATTGAAAATATCTACATATGCTTTGAGTTCATGGTTGTGTAGTAGCAGAATATAAAGTCTTATGTTCCTTCCTTCTTTTGTTAGGTCGGCGACAGCATGAGAAAAAAGAAATAAAGAAATAGTTCATAGAGTTTCCTGTTGTTGCTTTCTTTGGCGGCGTGTAATGAAAAAGAAGAAAAGAAAATTGGAAGAAGAGGTCGGTGGGACGTGACAGAGTCAGCTTGAAGTTTCTTCCTTACATTATGAGATGCTATCAGATACCGCTCCCAATCTGACTGAATTTGAAATTTCTTTTGTTACCTTACCACGAAATCAGTCACCTAACCGCTCGAATGTTAGAATCCTGGTTTTGACCGGTCACTGACGCGGATTATATAGTGAAGCTTCTCATTTTGCTGGCTCTAACAGGTATTTTCTTCTAGGTGTGAAAAAACGTCATATATGAATTTTCTATTATTAATTCAATCAGAATACACAATTTTGCTTTTTTCACTGACTTGTGAATTTTTCTTGGTTTGGGATTTTCAAAAATGTTTTTAGTCGTTTGAATCGACTTTTGCGGGTGTGCAATTTTACTTTGTTTGTTATAGTTGGGTTTTTCCAAAATGCTTTTAGTCATTTGGATCTGATGTTGTGTGTGTGCAATTTTACTTTGTGTGGTTTAGTTAGTTGATGAATGATATAGGATTTGTATCTCATAATTATTTTGTTTCCTTGAGAAGAAAAAAATGTGCAAATCCACTTTCATCGTATATTTGGGTCTTATTAAAATTATAATCATTGCATTTGAAAACAATAAACGTTGTCGAAGAATGAAGGTACTTAATAGAGTAGCGGTGTCATAGGAACAGGGTGTCTTTTTGAGATGCTATTCTTTTGAAATGACTGAACGTTGCCCGAAATAATTATAAAATTTACTATTTTTTTTATTTCCGTATAGTTTTGATGCGCATTAATCCTTTCTGGAATTCTATAACAACTTTGACTTTACATTTTCCTTTGACACAGAAAAACAATGAGAAAATCTCTTATGACATGTATGTTGAAATACCCATTAATGGTATGATATCTAAATTTGGGTGTTTCTATTTCTCTTAAAATTATTAGATAAACACAAGTAATGCATTAATACTCGTTTTGGAGTAGATAGACTCAACTATCGCCCGGTTCATACTCCACCCACGTCTATTGAACAGGTGTAGAGGCTCATCCCTTGTTCCCTGTTTCGGATGTGGTTTCCGGCTTTCTCTTTCCCAATCTTTTCACTCTTACGTAGGCCCCTGCTCATCAGTAGTGTTACCGCCTTGCTCGGGGTGATATGATTAAAAAAAAAATTAACAGTTGTTTAAAGGGAATTCAAATACGTTACTAATTCACACTCCTGCACGAAACTCAAGCGCTTACACATCCAAATTTAAAAAAAAATATCTTGCATGAAAAAACATACAAATATTTAGTAAATAATACAGATTTATAAAGAGACGTCAGTATTTTCCTTAGCAATATTTTACTTTTTCCCATATTCACTCACACTAAGTAAACGCGTGTGTCTAACTGAAGTTATTGCCTTGCTTGGGGTTAAATGATCAATAAACCAAAAGAATTCCCTTCACATATAGAATATATATATATATATATATATATATATATATATATATATATATAAATTGTGTGTGTGTGTGTGTGTGTGATACTTGCAAACAAAATAAGATTTGCATGCAAAATTCTACTCACGAAATTTTAAATGCCAAAACTTTTAAACCTGTAATTCAATATACATATAATCGAAACTAACCATCTGCTTATTGAAACAGATATAGCAATATAAGAAATAGAAATTATTTTATATCGTGAACAAAAGGGGGTTTGATCTGCCATTAGCATTTGTATTTCATCTTTACCAATATATTTATAGTTGCTCAGCTGGCCGTTTCTTGAAAACTAATATTATATACCAAAGAAAAATGTTCACGTAGGATCATAGAGTATTGTATAACGCTAAATCCTTCCAATGAATTCTAGATTCGTCAATGCCAGTAACCAGAATTATTGTAGTGTCGAAGCAAATACATTGTACATGTTTGTGATGATTTTAATCCAAATATGCCAAATTTTAACGGTGGATATATGAGAAATTATGATATTTTTTTAATGAAGTTTTAGTTAAAGAAATTTCAATAATTTAGAAATAAAGCAATAGAAAAAAGAACAAAAATATTCGAAAATATCAAATCGAAATTCTCCACGTTACATTCAGAACTGGAATGAATCGCAGAGACAAATTAGAATTTCATACAAACCCTATTTATAATTTTGACTTGCAAATAAGACGGCATTTGAATCTGAATAAAACTATTAAACAATGAAAACAGAAAGGCAAATTCATGTATAATATTAATTGAGTATTTATTATTTCCTTGACTTCCTTCGAAAGAACATGAATATAGAAGAATGACAGCGTAAACGAAGCTATAGTTTCATCATAATGGTCTAAATTATTGCAAGAAAATATGCACACACAAAACAATCCATCAGATATATAAGATCACGGTGTAGTACATACATTAATATCAGAATATGAAGAAAATGTTTTAATTTTCAAAATAATTAAAAGACAACAACTCAGAATTAAGTAATGTCATAAAGATATTAAATGCTTACATGGATATAAAAGAAAAACAGTCAGTCAGTTAAGTGCCAAACCTGATAGACGCTTGAGCGATCATGTCTCGAAAGAGACATGACTGACTGGGCAGATGATTTTTCCCGCAGTAGGTTGTCATTATTTTTACGGTACATTGGTTGCCAACCAAGGCTACATAACACAATCTGTCCCGTTATTTAACACAAAACTGAAGAGAAGAGATGGATTAACACCTTTACTAAGCGTATTTGCGCGTAAGTGAATGCAAAGATTTCAACTGGAATTCGAACTCAGCTCCCCGATTTCTCATTCTGAGCCATATCCACTACACCACAACGCACATTCCTATAAGGATAATACAAACACAATAACGTAACAGATAAAAATGGTCGAATAACGATGATTCATAAATATCAAATAATGTTTTAAAAAACTGAACAGACAGTGTTGAAATGTTTTTATTTATCAACATAGAAAATTAATGTCTATCTTATTTTAACGTGGTTGCTAATGTTCGCCTTATGTAAAATGTAGATAAATGAGATTGATTCTATATATTCTCTGTCTTTTTTAAATATCATTCCGCAATATCTATAACTGCAATCATGAAACACATGACAGTAACTAAACAACCAGATATTTGCATAAGCGTTCGTTTTATAATCGATATCCTTACGAATAAATCGGTGAAGATATTTATTTTTGAATGATATTTTTATAATTGCCAAATTCTTGCATATATTTTGACTCCAAAGGCTAATGTCACAGATACAAGGCTCTCACTTTCCACTTTCATGTTCCGTTTTCATTCGTATAAATCACGATTCTATTTAAAAATTTATAACAATTTCTCTCTATTTCTTAAATTTGATCTTTCTAATTATTCTAAATTGTATTTCTGAATCTCCTTCACTTATAAGCATTGATAATCACTTTCATCTCTGTTACTCATATTACAAATCACATGTGAAACACTATACGTCAGTCAAAACATTTCTATTAGTTTTAATTTTATTAGGTATCTACTCTTCCTGCGTAATCAGATTTTGTTTATTTATTCGAAGAGGAATTTATTGATTTAGACGAAGATAGAAAACAATTCATCTACATAAAAAAAAATCGTATCAAGTGTTTTATTGTTATCATACTCTCTATGAAGATATTAGTATTTTTATTTATTCTTACAACAGTCAAATGTTAACCTTTGAAAACAAAGGTTCTCAAATTCATGCTTATAAGAGGTATCGTTAATAAACCATTAAAATATTAAATTCGAAGTGTCATTGAGTATGACTTTGATATTTTAGTCAAAACTCACACATAGTTTTGTGAATAAGCCATCAACCTAATTAATTTATTTTACACAGACATTAATTATTTTCCCAATTTAAGCTTTATCCTTGCTACGTAATTATCACAATGATTTTCAATTAATCATGGAGATCAGAAATTTGGCAATAGTAATTTTACAGAAAATTTCACCCTGTGACTGTCCATTTACGGATTGAATCATTGATCTCTCATATATTTTAATAAATGTACACATTGTCCTACGTCACAGCCGTAGGATAATATGTATATTTGTTAATATAATTAATGAAGGATATTTGGGTTAAGGCCGATAAGTCTAGAAATATTTACTAATGTAACTCTTCCCGATATCTTAAACTTCTAAGTAATAAGAGTACTAACACATATAGACTAGACAAAGAGGAAAATATAATTGCCGAGATCGATCATGATACCGCTAAATTTATTGGCAAAATAAACACTAGGGACAGAGTAGGTAAAGTCAGTACTAGAAATGCTTACCTCCTGTATAAAGATCATAAACCCAATTTCGAGAATAGGATACAATCTAATGTAATTAATCCAACTAAAAGGGGATTAGGATTAGTCTCGAAAAAATCATCAAAATATAATCGCTAAGCTCCAACACATCCTCCATCACAACGTATGGAAGGATAATATCCATTGATTTAACCATATTGCAGATAAAAATAGAACCACATTTCTTAAATTTGATATTATAGAATTCTGTCCCTCGATATTTAGAGATCTGTAAACTGTATTGATTTAACTGAAAAATATGTAGAGATAACAGAAGAAGGAAATAATAATATTCCAGCAGCGAGAAAATCCCTCCTTACCCTTAACGATTATACCGAGACTAAAAGTCACAACAGGAAATTTGACGTTGGGTGAACACGATTCAGCCCAAGTTGTCGATTTAATAGGAATTTATATCCAAGACCCCCTTAGTAAATAGTGAATCCTAAATATTTAGGCCTATATGGAGATGAGGGACTTATATTCATCACAAATAGTAATGCCCCTTTGACGATAAAAATCCAGAAGGAAATTATTAGAACCATCAGTATTCTATGATTTAAAACAGAAATTGCTTCAAAATTAAAGATTCCAAATTACCTAGACATTACCCTAAAACTCGATAATAATTACTTTAAAACATACCATTATGACAAAAGAAATCCCTAGCTATATCAACATTAATTCCAGCCATCCTAACGCCATTATAAAGCAAATACCGAGGACGGTTAACATTAGAATTCGCCGATTATCCTCTAACCTTATAATCTTTAGGAATGATAAAAACTATATAATAATGCACACCAGAGTAGGGGATATAAAGATAAATTAGCTAATTTAAGACCCACTAGTAGTTCTGAATCGCAAAAGGCATAGGAAAAAGAAAATGATATGGTTCAACCCCCCCCCCCCCGTTCTGTAGAGTATCAGCTATAACATTGGTAAGATCTTACTTAAATTAATTAGTAAACATTTTCATAATAATAACCCCTGAGTAAAATATTCAATGGGAAAATGATCAAGATTAGTTGTTCGTGTACTAATAATATGTATAACATTATTAGATCCTACCATAACCAAAACATGAAGATGTTTAGTCAATCCAATACAGAAAATAGGATTTCTACACCCTTGTCATTGTAGATCTAGAGAAAACTGTCCTGTTGAGGATAAAGGTAGATCTGCAAATGTGATCTATCACGCTACCATCTAACCTAAGGAAAAAAAGAGAAATGTAACATTTATATCGGAATTTCGGCGGGAATTTGGAAACAAACGTTTTATACAAACAGGCACTCCTTCAATAATCCTAATGTATGGTATAAAACAACTCTTTTCAGAAAATACTTGGCGTAAATGAAAATGACCTAAATTCACAAATAAAGTGAAAGCAGATAGGCAAGGCAAGCACTCCTAATACCTTAAAAAATAGATATAATCTATGTTTAATAGAAACAACAGAGATTTTAAAATTTCTATATCAGAAAGTACTTCTGAATAAACGTAGAGAAATGATTAGTATGTGTCATCACAAGAATAGATTTAAATTGCAATAATTATCTCATTCTTCCATTTAGGGACAAAACATTTCTTTTTAAATTTGGATAAGCAGTAACCTTTCCCTCTTCCCTTTCCCACAATGAACTCAATGGTTAACTCACATGCCTTTCACTACCATAAGAAAAATTACTATTAAGATTCCTCAAGTTAAACCCTATAATAGCCAAAATTGTCCACCCTTTCTTTACTAGTTCCTACCTCCGGTGTTAGAATTATTCCTCATTCTTTGATTAATTGGGGTTGACAAAGCATGTCTTAAACTGATAGCTTGAAAATCGCTATCTCCCCTCTATGTTTTATCTGAAGTTACAAATCTATCTATCTATCTATCTATCTATCTACATTTAATGTGTAATGAAAGAAAATGAATAAAAAAGAGGCCATTAGTCTTTGGATAAGCATTATTTTCCTCTAGCTTTTTATTCATATATATATATATATATATATATATATGTGTGTGTGTGTGTGTGTGTGTGTTGTTCTATCTTTGTAGAATACAGGTACGTTTCTGTTACGATTAAAGATAAGATCGAAATATTTCCGTTACTGCACTTGTTCTAAACTTCAGAAATCTATACTCAATGCAATTTAAGGCAATTCTATATGCACATATTTTTCGGGAACACTTTGATTTTATCAAGGAACATTTTAAAATGCCTAGTGTACTTAAACACATAACAATTAATGTAAGCTATCACAACATTTGAAAACATTAGAAAGTATTTATTTTATCTGTGGCTAAAGAATAAAGAATAAGCTAGCAGTAGAGGATAACATAAAACACACCCACGTGTTCGGCCACTTTGTAAGAAAGACGTATTTCCCTGCGGATTTGATTTTATGTTTCCTATGTTAGACTTTTACTGATATTTACTGACATTTACATCTATTTCTCTTCATGTCTCCAGTTGGGTAACGATAAACGTGTGTCGAGGCATATTTAAGTAATATCAATTGGTTGATACCAAGAAGCGTTGCCAGTAATAATAATACCCTGATACGACACGGGGCAGAGCACACTCGACACCTGATCTTCTTTCATTGGGGTGTTAATATCTGCATGTTTTATCTTTGTGTGTATTAAGATGGTATGCATTGAATATGGCTCCATATCTTGTCCGGCGCTCCTGCCGTACACTTCAAGATTCTAGGCAAAAGACCAAAGTGTGTCTTCTGAGCAAGCATCTTGACTTGGGTCACTTTCTTACCGGCGTAATTCGGTTTATTCTGTTTTTCTCTAAAGATTTTCATGGCAACTGCTCTGAGAAGCTTTTTACCAGCTGCTCCGACTTCATAAATTTAAAGGTGCTATGGACTGCTGTTCTGTACTTTCGGCAGCCCGCGAATCTGAAGTAGAGGCACGGTTGCTTGAACTGCGAGCCCTCTGCTATTCTCTACTTTCGGCACCCCGTGAAGCTGAAGTTGAGGCACAGTTGCTTAAATTGTTAGCCCTCTGCTGTTCTGTACTTTCAGTAGCCGTGAATGTTTCTTAGCAGCAGCGTCCATTAATTGCTGAAACCTTCGCTGTTCTGTGCCTTCGGCAGCATGTGAACGTACATTAGCAGGGGAGTCCATTAACCGCCGCTGAGACTGTTCCTGCTCTGTACTTTAAGAAGCCCTTAAAGCGGTCCTATCAGCAATAGATTGAGCATAAGCTCAGCTCGTATAGACTCATTCAACCTGGAGCAGTTTTTTAAGGAAGCAATCACTGGATGACCTAATGGAACGCCTATCATAAGTTTCAGTTGCCCTACGTTCTGCTGAACACATTGCGTTTTGCGACAATCGCACAGCACTATCATAGGGGCTTTCGTTGGCCCTAGTGGCTCTCTTTGACAATGCCGAATCGCTTTGACTCCCAATGAAATATCTTTTTTTGAGTGGCATGGATTTAAAAAGGAACGAAATCACAAAATGTTTGTGTAATTACGTTGCTAATTTTGCTCGTTTAAAAGGAATTACAGTGAAATCAGAAGATCAAAATGTGCGTATGAACAACTATGCAAGTTGTAGAATGGAGTTTGAGACATGTACAGCGAGATACTAATCGCAAATGTGCAAGATTAGGGTTTCACAAAATGTTAAATGTAAATATGAAGGCAATGTCCAGTCTGACGGCTATAATTTGAATAGATCAGTTTAGTCAAGCACAATTCAACTTATGGGGCCAGTCAATCATTCGATTAGATCGGGGTATCGATTTCCAATATCAGATTCAAATAAGTCATCCAAGGATATACTAACCTAAGTAATTCCATGAAAACTTATCGTACCCATCGGTGGTAAAATTGAAGAAAATGAGTCATATTGATGGCTGAATATCGGTTTTTGATCAGATTCGATAGAATATCGGGGGTATCGATTTCGGATATCAGGGAAAATGAGTCGTTTGAAAAAATGTACTAATGTTTGAGACTAAAACCTAAAATTTTAGTAATTCTCCAAAAGACCACAACAAAAGAGCTGAAACCCTGATCTTAATTAGACCTAATCGGATTTCTGGGTATCGATTTCCGATATCGGGGGGAAACCGGAAAAAATATGTAGCCCGTACCTGACCAGAAGTCTAAAGAATATTTGTGTTATGTTTTTCAGAATCGGATAAAATAGTGGATTTGTACAAAGAACATACAGAGAGACAGTCACACACACAAACATCTTGCCTTTTATATATATAGATATCAGGAAAAATAGGTAACACACGACCTGACCGGATGTCTAAAGAATATTTTTGCAAAGTTTGGTGAGAAACGGATAAAAATTGTGAATTTGTATAAAAGATATGCAGACACACACACACACACACAAGTATCTTGCCTTTTATATATATAGATATGTGGGAAAACCGGAAAAAATACGTAGCCCATGACCTGATCAGAAACCTAAAGAATATTTGTGCAAAGTTTGGTAAGAGACGGATAAAAATTGTGGATTTGTATAACGGACATACACACACACTTACACTACACACATACGCACGCACACAAACATCTTATCTTTTTTATATATAAATATCGGAGGGAAATCGGAAAAAATAAGAAGTCTAAAGAATATTTATGTGAAGTTTGGTGAGATTCGGATAAAAATTGTGGATTTATATAGAGGATATACAGACAGACAAACAGAAGCAAACATTTTGTCTTTTATATATAACGATTCCATTCTGAGTAGATCGCCATCTTTGTCATATCCAATGGGAAAAATAAATATTTTATCCCCTGCTGACTTTATGATTTTGCCACTTTACAAAAATAGAAACGATCTATAATTTTCAGGTTATTCTGATTTAAATATGAAGGATAGAATATCAAACAAATTCTATAAAATTACAACATATTAATTTTTGAACAGTTATTCGTATTTTATCGAAAAAAAAATGTATTTCAGCCCATAGCAAAACATAACTCAGTACTTGATGCAGCAACCCTTTTTGGCAAGCACTGCAATCAGACGTTTCCTGAAGTTGGTTACCAAGTTTTGTCACATCCCAGGGAGTGGCTCAAACCTCTTTGCAAATCCTCTTCAAATCTGTAATGCGTGCAGATTGTGCAACTCGAACTTTCAGCTCCCTTCACAGATTCTCTAAATGATTATGGTACAGAGACTGACTAGTCCACTTCATTACCTTAACGTGCTTTTTCTTGAGCCACTCTTTTGTTGCCTTCGCTGTATGCTTTGTGTTATTGTTACGCTGGAACACCAATCTAAAACCAATCTTCAGTGTCCTAAAAGAGGTAAGGCGGTTTTCACTCAAAACTTTTCTGTACTTGGCCCCATCCTTCGACCCGGTGAAGCTGTCCTGTCATCTTATCGGGGAAACAGCTTCAGAGCATAATGTTTTCATCACAATGCTTAATTTTCTGGATGGTGTTCTTGGGGTTCTAGTCCGGTTTTTTTCTTCAAAACACGGTGAGTCGAGTTGATACAAAAAGTTCAATTTTAGACTCATCTGACCACAGCATTTTCTCCCAACCCTCTTCTGAATCATTCAGGTGTTAATTTTTTAACTTCAGACAGGCCTGTACATGTGCATTTTTTTAGTAAGAGGACCTTGCAGGCACTACATGATTTCAGTCCCCTAGGACTTATGGTGATCTTGGTGACTGTGATCCCGGATGCCTTGAGATCATCAACAAGCTCTTGCCGCGTAGTCTTGGGATGTTTCCTCACATTTATCTTTATCAGATTCAATCCACTTTGGAAGATCTTGCGTGGATCTCCAGATCGAGAGAGATGATAGTCAATTGATGCTTCTTTTCATTTTTATAATCGCATCAACAGTTGTGTCTCTCTCACCTATCTGTTTGTCAATCGTCTTGCAGCCCATTTCAGTCTTGTGCAGGTATACAATTTTGTCCTGGATGTCTTTTTGTCTTTTTCGTCTTGCCTATTATGAAGAGATTAGATTGTGATTCATTGAAGGATTCTGTAAACGAGGGTCTTTTCTACAGTTGAATACTTGATTAGGAATAAGAATAGAATAATATAACTAGTCTATATGCTTACTGGATCCATAACCGTTTTGTGGTGCCTGAATAATTGCTGGTTGATACAGGGTGAATTTTCTTTTCAATAAAATACAAATAAAGAATTAATATAATGTTATTTTCTAAATTTTTAAAAAATATTCTACCTCTCACTTTTCAGACGGATTTATCCTGACAATTACAGACTGCGCTTATTTTTGTAAGGTGGCAAACTCAAAAAATAAGAAAAGGGATGATAATTATTTCTCCCGTCGTATTAGAGTTGCTCTTGGCTGGCTGGTCTTGGTGGAGGATTTGTGAGTTATGTAGGTCTTCCTTCTGTCACTCTATTTTATACCCTTCTCAATAGAGCGTACTAGTCGTTTATCCACTCCTCTCTGGCTGCCAGTTTATTCTTCTTGAGCCCTTTTTCTGTACGATCTGATATTTCATTATAACTGCATCATTTGACTGCTTGTTTCTGTTTAGCTTTCGCCTCTTGTCGCACACATTTATGACTACTTTCGTGATTCACGGATGAATTTTTTCCGTGGCTTTCCTAGAATCTCTGCATCTGTTGTGAATAGAACTTCAATGATGTTTAATGCGACAGTGTCTAACTCACTGTCAAGCATTCTGCAGGGTTGCAAAATTTCTAATGTCTTGGGCCTGAAAAATGGCTGCGAATGCAGGATCCTTTATTTTTCCAGGGTCAAAGCGGAGGCAGGATTATTAGGGAAACGATTAGTTTTCAGCTTCAGCCTGAATGTTCTCATCACAAATTCGTGAACCCAGTTGCTACACCAGAGAATTTCCTTGTTTACAACATGTTGACGCAGGATTTGAAGTGTGGCGAACCCAGAATGAACTCAGTATGGTTCTAGACTTTCCCTGTAGGTGAGTGACAGGTTTTAGTTTAAGACAATTTATAGAGGTGTAGAGTTTTGGCTAAGGTAATGCGGTGGCTTCTGGCAAACCTACGCATTCTAAAACCGTTGCCAAATATATCCACTGTTCCTGCGCAGTTCTTGTATACACCTTGGCTTACTTTGGCATTTTAATCCCCTTGTATAATGATAATGTATTTCTTTCTAGATTAGTAGATCTTGTGTTTTTTGTTGACGGTTCACATTGCCGGGTCATCTTACGTGGGAGAGCCCACTGATGTCCCAACGATAGGGTCTCAGTTTATGGATGAGTTCTTGAATTTTGCCCTAGGTATATGTCTTGATTCTTCTTCCCAATTATCCTTTCACTGAAGTTCCAAATAGCTTGACCGAGAGATGAAGATCACTCGGCCGTTGAGTTAATCTGGACACTCCTCCGCTCTGGACATTGGCCGCCTCTGCCTCTCTTCTTCCCAGTAGTGCAGTGTAAATACTAACCGCCCACGTGTTTTCGCCCAAACTCTGAAGCTGCTGTCCGGCCTTTGTCGCATTTAACTAGCATATAAATCAAAGCATAAATGTAAGTAAAAAACAGTTTAATTATAAGTAATTAAATAAGCTAGTTACCATTAAATTTAAACTAAGTTTTGATGATATAAGGCATTTAAATATTCTAATAAAATGAATCAATAAGTAATAAATAATATCATGCAAAAAAAATACCGTAAGTATAAAATGATGGCAATATTAAACACTTAATATACCGTCCCAAAATCATTGGTAAAATAGCAGAACACACTGGGTTCTATAGCGTTGTGTGACAACTTGTCTAGGAGAAGAAATATCTGAATTCAAAACCACCCAGGAGAGGGTTGGACTCTGTCGGGTTCTCGTGCTCCACAAAACACATTTCTACTGTGGCTTCAGTACATGTGGTGCCCCTACGATTCTAATTAGTGACGGAATGTTTTGATATGGAATATACCGTACAAGGTGACCTTTAGATAAGACTAGGTAAAAAACATCGCAAATATTCATGATCTAATCCAATACGTATAGTAAAAGACGACTGATTATTTATTTCTACAAAGATGATGTTATTGAAAATGTTGTTATTTACTTTATTCTTAGAAATTCAAAATAAACTAAATAACAAATCGGATTCTATATAATGTTTTTTTTTCTACACCCGTCCACTAAAAGAGAAAATATTGTTTTGTTTACATTTCATTACGTGATCAGTTGTGCATACCGATTCTCTTTCCTCATATTTTCCGATATGTAAACAGTTAGAGTCTGTTCTACTAATTGTCATTTCTTTATACTTGAGCGACAAGCTCAAAATACCGCTAATAACAGTAGGATAAATTATAATAATAGTACATTCCAGTATTTAAGTTAATGTTCACATTTCTCAGCTGAGCTTGAATGGATACAAGATTTCATTGATATGGAATTATTGTCGAATTT
This sequence comes from Ascarosepion bandense, assembly GCA_037127315.1. Classification (NCBI taxonomy): domain Eukaryota; kingdom Metazoa; phylum Mollusca; class Cephalopoda; order Sepiida; family Sepiidae; genus Ascarosepion; species Ascarosepion bandense. The sequence continues at coordinate 3,313,201 of JBBBDQ010000222.1, forward strand.
ATTATGAAGTTATGCCAGTGACAAATTAGATAAAAATGTTTTTATTATCAGTTTTTTTTGATAATGTGAAATTTTTACTGTAAGTTTTCGGTTATCGAACCGAAGACGAATAGACTACTAAAAAAATTCAGAATTTAATGTTTCTTTTTTAAAATTGTAGTGAAAAGCAACACACAATTTTTTGGGTGATTATTGGGATTGAAATTTCTTCATATGAATTCTCACAGTTTTATATTTTTAATTTTGTGCATGCGCCTTGTTTATTTTCGGTTTTGTCGACGACACAGAACAGTAGAGTCAGTTGAGCACCGTCTATGAAAAATAAGTAGCATGATGCAATTCACTCGAGTAAAAATTTGGAAGCTACACGCTGTGATATCTGGTTCGCAACCGAAGCTCGAATACGATCATTTAAATGTATTTGGGTGTGCAGATTAATCAAAAACACTAGATGAGTCCAATGGTGATTACGAATGTGATACTAGTGGTTACTAGTGATGCTGATGAGTGGAGTGCATTTGGACGAGAGATTTAAAAATGCTACTTGTAACATCAAAGATGAACTGAAGACAAGGATTATAGCAACATTCATTAACTTAAAAAGGAGACCGTTCAGGAAAGATGTAGAATACTCCGATATTGTCGGAGGCCGTAGCTGAAGACAATGACGATTTTATTGAATAAACTCACGCTTTAGTATTTGAAGGTTATGTAAATTATGTAAATATATCTGTTAAAATAAGAAAGAGAGTTCGCTTTTGCATAATTTAGACGAAAATCGAACCATATTCATAAATAATATAATAACGAAAAGAAATCAGATAATATATTGAGAAATAAATAATTTCTTTCCTGTTATGTTTTCTTTAATAAATTTACGCATTATCATTTGACACATGCCTGTATGTAATGACCATTAAAAAGAGCAATGTATTAAATTAACCGTTTTAATGAGACAGCGATTTCTGGAGATCTTTGGATATCTACTTACAATAGAGTATATACGAACGGTTTGCTGACTGGATTCCAAAAGTCCGTTATTCACTCTTGGAACAAATTAATTGTTAAGGATGTTAAGGTGTTTTCAAACATATATTTACTGGTTATTTGGTTATTTTTAACATTTACTCAACTATACTTTCAGAGAGGGTAATCTATAATAACAGTGACAAAACGGCATATTTGTACATCTATATCAGTTGCAGATATTTACGCTGGATTTGAGTGACAGATATTTTGACTTTATTATCTGTATATAATTTAGTGGATTTATTTTTGTCATTCTATTATTTTAACTATAAAAGATCTCGAATATATTAAACATAGGATTTGCTTTTAGGATAAATCTCCATATTCGTTTAAATATGACAAAATCTCGGTTTTCTCTTTATTAAGAAGAAATATTATTTTACCATATTCATCCATATGTATTTTAGCATAAAGATGAGTTTCGATTTGCGGACTATATGCTAATCAATATTAGGGCCAAATAGTTTTAGAAAATACTAACATGGACATCAATTTCCTTTTTGTTTCAGCTTTGTTAGGTCCTTTAAAAGTATTAATATCTGTGCATATGATGATAAATTCTTACACAAAGAAAGCTAATATAATATAAATGAGTCTGAATAAATCTATCATGTTGAATGTACTATGATGATTTTTATCAATATATATCTACTATTATCTTCAAAGATACATTACCCAGTGGATAAGAACGTTGGTTAAATGCAGTGATTGATCAAAGAGTTGTTAGTTCAATATATGGCAGTGGTTAACAAATAATTTAGAGAGTTTATTTAAAGAGAGATAACTAAGACATAGGGAGTGGTATGGCACATGAAACGAGAATGATATACCCCAGTGATAAAAATAAAGGGTACGGTTCGAAATTCCAAACACCTGAAGAAGGCCAGGGCATACAACATCCTAAACATCGTAAATATGGAAAAAATGAGGACAGCATGTAAATAATATTTCTGCTATGTTGTTTGAAAAATAATATCCCATTTAAAAATAATTTTTGCGTTCAAATATATTTTTACAATAGTTGTATAAAATACATTACACTTTCATAATGATTAAAGTGTTATTTTTTATTAATTTATACAAATCTCTTTCGGAATTTAACTTTATATTATTATTAAACATTTTATAACGAATACATATGCTAACTTTTAATTCATAATCTTGATCATGATGCTTCTCAAACTGCTGCTAACCCTAGCAAAGCATAGAGTAAAGGATGTACTTCAGACAGGACAACACGGCGATGATTTCTGAAGTTCCGAAATAAAGCATATGAATATTGAAGATCATCGTGGTATAGAATGTAATTCTGCTCTTTACAATCAACATCTAGAAACATTAGTCGAACAAAACCCACGTCACAGTAACAGATACACCCATATATAAATTAATTGAAACCAACTGAAGTTACAGGTTGTAATCGAATTCTATTTTTCTCGCATTTAAGTCATTTGCAGGAGCGTGCAGTAACATGAATCTATTTTCGGAAAGTATGATGAAATTTGTTTGGCCTGGAAAAATATTGCATCATCCGTGATTAAATCAAATTTTTACACGCTCAGACATTATTGTCTTGACGGTCGAATAATTTTTCTACAGCCTGCGATGAACGTTACTCCAAGAAAATGTACGATGAACGTTACTCCAAGGAAATGCAATGAACGTTACTCCAAGGAAATGTACGAAAACTGCACGGACATGTTGGCAAGACTTACAAGGAGATCGCGGATATTGTTGGTGTCAGCCTCTCAACTGCCAGTTGTGTCATCAAGACGAAGAAACAAACTAAATCAATCAGTTTAAAATGTCAAAAAATGCACTCGGAAGAGAAAAAAATAACGCCAAGAGACGTGATCAAAGAAGTGTGAAAAATTTTAGGAAGACATTATTTATTTTGTTTCAATTAATTTGCACAAGGATGTACATGTTTCTCTTAATGGGTGTTTCAACAATATCGTGATATACCAGGAAAGTTAGCCAGGTGAAAAAATAAGATAAAGGGATTCTACGGGAATTCAGAGAAAGTCAAAAAGTTTGATGCTTTGATATTTTTGATGTTGTATCAACTGTAAAAAATAGGTTCAATGCCTCGATCGTGATGAAAGACCCAAAACACATTCCAAAACCCAAATTTTTCAACAGAAGATTATATCTACTATCTGGTGATTCGCCATTGATTTTATCCATTACAACATAGAATTCCTTACGAAAGATAATAAGCCTCACCAGGAAATACGCATGTGTTCCATTTTATTTAACTTGTGATAACATTTTTTCGAAAAACACTTATTTAAAATTAAACTACGGAAAGCCATTTGAATAAAGCAAGTCAAATTGCTCTAGTAAGTAAAGCACATCTCTTGTTGGGCCACTTTAAGTCAACATCGGTTTTATCTTTTAATCGAATTCACTGAAAGCAAGGCCGTAAAGCCACTTAGACACAAGAGTTTACTGAGTGTGGAAGAATTAGAAAACAGAAACAAATGGGAATAAATGAGCACAATAAGAGAATAATCATGAAGACAGCATATAACGACTGACATTGCATTCAAACATTTGACGAACAATGTTGGCTGAAAACGATAGAGCCAGAAGAGAGTTCCTTGTGTGAGAAGGGCGATAAAAGTAACAGTCAGCTTAGAACGCAGGATTACACACAGCCAATTCAACATGTAAATTGATGATACGTTGATGACAATCTAGTCAGTCAGTTAAGTGCCATACTGACTAAGCAGAATATTTCCCTCACCATAGATTGCCATAACATTTTACGGTAGACTGGTTGCCATCCAAGGTTACAGAACTCAACTTGTTCTGTTATTTAATCCATAGCTGGAAGTAAAATACAGATTAATGCATTTCTAAAGGGTATTTATGCATTAGTAAATGAAACTAGAATTCATCCTCAGTTCTCCGAATTCTGGTTCCGAGCAATATCCACTTCACCACAATTCGTAGTCTTCGTAACATAGATAAGAGCTTGTTAGATTAATTACCATGAAAGTATTTATCTTTATTTTCGTTATCGCAACATAATGAAGGCAATTTTGAAGTAATTAATTTTCTAATGCAACTTTAGTTTTTATTACTATAAACGCTATGGGAAAAAACAACAAAATAAAATTTATTTACCCTTTTAAAAAAATGACCATCTCCGTTCTAACATTTCGAGTTCTATTTACTTTACTTTTGTACCAGAAACGCGAATTATGTTTTAATATTTTTTTTATTTGACATTATTTCTTGTGACTATATGTTATTTTTAGTGGTTATGAGTGCCTGAAGCGCCATCCTTGTTTTCAAAAATTTACAATACTTTTTGTAATGCGTCAATAAGCAGTACGCGTACATGCTTGTAGTAGAAACGTCAATGATATACCTTCATATAAACAATATTTGCTAACCTTTATTTTATTTGAATGCATGGATACGGAATTGTCTTAAAAGTTTCTGATTAAGTTTGGAAATCAACATTTTCAATCCCCATATATACGCAATCAGGTTAATAATATATGAACTGATCGTTTCTAGAATTGAATTGAATTTTTGGTACGAGCATTTTTTGAGCTCGTTATAAATTATTAATCTGGGATGTCAATTTAATTTTTTTTATTTATTAAATGTATAATTTTAATTTCATTTATACCAAAACCTAAAATTGGTAGCAAAACCGTACGAGTTAAAAATAAACTAATAAATGTTTGAAAACTTATTGCCATATTTAACAGATATATAAAGGAGGAGAGAGCAAAAAAGCATAAAAATGAACAATTTAAATAAATAAATAGATAGATAAATGGCAAAAATAACTAAAAAATCAAAAAGTAAAAGTTAAAAGAGGGCTCGTGTTAGTAAGATTTAAGTATATATTTATTTGTATTATATTTAATATATATATTATATATTTTATATATATATATTATTATATTTTATATATTATATATTTTATATATATTTAAGTATATATTTATTTGTATGTTAGCATGTGGTCATTTATTCACTTCGTTTGTTTAATAAATTAGGGTTATTTAGGTGATTTCAGATGTCAATTTTTTTCGAAAAGCATAACTTCATATATCTATTTGTAAATATAGAACGTTTGGAGAGGGTAGTTTAATTATTGTATTTAATATTTAAAGTCAATTTATTGCTATAGAATCGATTTTTCTATTTGTTTTCTGTTGAACAAAAGTATTATTTGACAGCGCCGTCAGAATGGATGCTAACTTTCTAAATTATACACTGGGCTAATTTACATCATATAATGAATTATTATTAACAATTAATTCATAGCCAGTCTAAAATATGTGTGGAGTTTTTCTTTTTAAATAATTAATGTATTACTTTGGATAACATCAATCGATCTCACTGTATAAATGTCATTTAACATTTTATATCAAGTATATTATCTTTACCGTTCCCGTATTCCACAACCTCACCCACACACGTACATATACTTACCCACATACCCGCATATACGTGCACACACACATATAAACTGGAAGTACCTTACTATCTTCCAGAATACAACTGATTTATTTTCGGACTTTTTTATAAATTTCAAACGGTCTTACACATGTTTCCGTTTTTTATAGTGGAATCTTTCTTGGAGATCTCGAATACAGGCCTGTACGAATTCCAATATATTTCCTATAGTTCTGAATATTTCCTCGAGTCAAAAATGGTTGTTTATCATATCGTTCAGTAGCCACGTTTGATTTACGCTGACAGACGACCACTTCTTTAAATATTTTCAGTTGTATCATATTTTTCTATTTTCAAACAACAATTAAATTATTGAGAAATTTTTTGATACCCCGTACCATATTTGTGCAGCTTAATTTTTTTTTTTTAATCGTGTCACCCCAAGCAAGGCATTCCACTGCCTTGCTTGGGGTGACACGATTACACGGTTACAGGGGGTTACATAGAGCGATTGGGTATATAGGGAGAGAGTTGGAGAAAGTGGGTGTGAGTTACTGTGTTAGGAGGTGTCTATTGACCCTACATTTAAACTCCTGGAGGTTGCAGCCGTCGTGAAAGCAAGCATGCGGTAGGGAATTCCACAGGCTGGAAGTGCTAGGAAAGCAGATGTTGGAGTAGAAATTGCGGTTACATTTCATTGGTTTCACTGTAAAAGGGTGGGACCTAGTTGCCAATCTAGTATCTCGTGCAACTTCACATCTAGGGGCACCAGTGATTTAAGTTCGTCAGAGCCATAAAAGTATTTATAGTAGAGGCACAGGGAAGCCACGTCACGCCGGTGAGAGAGTGACTGCAGCCGGTCAGCCAAGTCGGAATCAATCACATTACAGATTCTTCGCTGTATTTTGTCAAGAATCCCGAGGAGGATAGCAGGGGCACCCGACCAGATGTGGCAGCAGTACTCAATACACGGGCGGATGGTAGATTTATATAAATGCAGGATAGATTCAGACGGAAAGAATTTCCGGGCCCTGCACAGAGAGCCGACTTTCATAGCAGTGGATTTAGCAATGGATTCGACGTAGTCATTCCACTAGAGGTCCGCTGAGAGTGTCAGGCCAAGCAGGCGTAGAGTTTTACCATTTGACAATGTTTTGTATAACCCAACTTAATAGGTTTATGAAGCAAAATAGTTTGTAGTGTATCAGACCTGTTATCACTATGTACTGATTGAATATATATATATATATATATAAATATATATATTGTAAATAAGTTGTTGAACTCGTAGGTTTATTTACCATTTTGGCCATGCATTTACTTTTCTAAAGAGTGCTCGATACAAATGTAGAGCGTTATACTGTAATGATTGTTACAATGTTTTTAAATACATAGTATCACTACACAAAACATTTCTCATGTTTCGAAGCCAGCCCATTATGTTTTGGCTTCATCCTCAGGTGATTGCTTTTAGAAATGAGAATTATCTAGTTGAAAAGGCCGTTTATTTGTGTTGGATTTGTTATTTTTGGGTGTTAGAGGGGTTGGTCTGTATTTTTCCCCCGAAGAAGTGTTTAAATCCAAACACTGAAACAACCATATGATTGTAGGGAAGAGAACATATATAGAAGAAATTATGTACATGTTCTAAAATATAATTTATAATATATATATATATATATATATATATATATATATATATAAGTTAGTCATATATATGGATTAAATGCGTTAATATCAACGATATGGCAATTGCGTATAAGGATAAGATTGATTGTCGCTAGTGGATGTTGACTTCAATATCTACTTTATGTAATATATAAATTTTATACACACACACATACATACATACACACACACATATATATATCGGAATGTTGACATGATTTTATGCACATGTGTCTGCGTATTTTTAGCCTATATCTGTTTAATAAGTGTGCGTGCATGCGTGCATATGTGTGCCACTTTATGAGGTGGAGTCTGTTCGCTATATATACCAAAAGCGACTATAATAATTTAAGTTTTGGAAATCAAAATTATATTTTTTGCTTCTTCTTCTTCTCCGGTTTTTTGTAAAGTTGTTTTCAGAAAATCAGAAGATAACAAAGGCTAATTCAATCCTTTTGGTTTTGTTTATTTAAAAATTAGATCTGTCCGCACAGTTTGTTAAAATTAACAGGCGTTTTAAAAAAAAAACATTTGATATCTCCTCAAGAGAGTTTTGCGGTATTACATGACGAAATCTATGCCACAATCAATTTAATTTGTTTTTTCAAACATTAACATACAAAAGATATTCACTGTTTATTTTGATGTGCTGCTAACGCAGCGGTTATTGGCATATTATTTAGAATTTTCGTGAAATGTTCACATACTGAAGGTTTCTGACTACCTGACCTCATCAAGGAAATTCTGATATTTTGTTATGACTACGGCCATTTTTCAAACTTCCACTTGGCTCAAAACAATTCGTCTTGTATACGAAAAAAAGAAGAAACTATATTTTTTCTCTTTTTCCCCAATTATCAGCCAATTTTGCTATTCCCCGGATTTTACTAGTACATAATAGTATAAAAATATCTTTTTTTACGTAAACTCACATCGCGGATTACAATAAAGCACAACTAACAATAGCACTAATATCAATTTTTCTCACTCCGTTGTATTAACCCCCTGCAAAAAAAAACATATATATATATATATATATATATATATATATATATATATATATATATATATATATATATATATATACCGGCGTTGAAATAGGGCTACATTGCAATACTATCACGTAAGAACGTGGCGTCCTGGTTTCAGCAAATCTTCTCCACAGTATGTATGGTCTCTTCATTTTTTTCCTAAATAAAAGCCTACATCGAGTGTCTGTTAGAGGTAGAGGTGACTGCTGCTAGACACTATGTTTGGCAACAGTGCTCTCCATCATACAAGATAAGACGGAGATCTAAGTTACGATTTTATTGAATAAATTTATTCGTTAGTATTTCAATATATTATTGTGTAATTTCGGTAAGTATATCTGTTAAAATGAGATGTCATTGTACTTTACATTTTACGTAATTTAAACGAGAGTTCATCTATTGACTTCGTTTTCTTATGCATATACGAGCATTTCATTTTAGATACTTTTATAAGATCTTTTTAGTATACATAAATTTACAATTTTGGACCATTTACATATTAACCAATTGATTCACACAGAATCGTAAGAATGATTACAATTATTGGGGAAAATATTTTCAGCACCCGCTTGTGAATAGGAACCCTTCTAAGTTACTCTACTTTCTGTCATATTTCGCCACCCTTTTAAATTTATTTTGAATGTATATTTGTATTCATGCCTAAATTTAGATGTGTTTTCTTATCGTCCTTCAGTTCTTTCATACGCTGTGGAAATTTGAATAAAATGTAAAACAATACTTTACCATATTTGAGGATTAGATTATTGAAAAAATGCCGATATTGTCTGTTGCGCATTCTTTATTGCGGACGGCTCAAATGCAAATTACTCTTTGCGCCAAGGAAGGAACTGTTTCTCTTTTTCTGAAACAATAGTTCTCCCATCGATATGATAATAGATGAAGGCCTTGATGTAGAATACGGCTTAGTAAGCTAATATTTTCAAACTATGAATATTGTATTTAAGTTCGATCAATACAGAGTGCTTTACAATTATGACCCAATTTTAGGCTTATCTATTCATAATAAATAATTATAGTCTGCTTGGTGGTTAAGATTATCATTTATTTCGTGCAGGTGACAAAAATTATGTTTTATGCCTAGAATCTTTTCTTTTGAATTTTTGATTTTCTAATCAGTCAGTATATTGTCTCGGAATGTACTGACTATGTAATTTCTATAATCTGTATTTGATTATTTATATAGCATGAGTAAATCACATATCAAGCCGATCTTTTCAGAATATCTCTCTGTTAATCCATTTTGTGAAGGCTGATCAGGCACATTTGCTTTTGCTTAATATATCCAGAACCACCTCTAGCAATGTTGAGTAGGCATTACTTACAATTTTCTAGATAGAACTCTTTCTCTGGTGTGGTTATCAGTTTCAAGCAGGTCGGTACTCTCAAGTCTTCAGTCACAATGAATTTGGCATTCATGCAAATGACCAGTTATTGTAACGACTGATATCGTCAGTTTAATCTTGCATCCAAGTATTTAATTTCTCCCTTGTCTGTCTAAATTCACCGCCAACGTGCATGTTCAGGACGAGAAACTTCCATGTTCGGCAAAACATGCTCCTATCGCCGTTGGTCTTCGCAAATGTTGAGGGGATGTGAAAGAAAATCAGAGTAGAAGAAATAGCCGATGGCGTCAATTAGTTTTTCTTAGACCTCAACTTAGCAGAAAGTGACCCACACACATGATTTCGTGGCAATCCCCTACGGCTCAGTTGCAATGGGATATGTAGTATACAGCTATGAAACTGAAACAGAGATCTACTGACTGTTTTAATTTCGAGTGACGCCTTCTGTAGCATGACCATATTGTTTAGTACATGATGGACATACTAATGTTTTATCTGCATTAGCAGCATTTTAGAACTTCCGACGACATCACTCTCAGACCATTAGTACATATGGATGCCATGCTTAGCACCAAAATCGTTCACTAATATCAAAACACTCGACTGTATACTACAGATTGCTACGAACAATGGTGAAAAAAAGCTTTGAACGCGTAAAGCATGGTAATCTTAGCAAAGATCATTTTTTCTTTGAACATGTGAATTGGCGCTACAGAATCATAGTCAAATAAACAGAAAGTCAAATAACAAAAATCATTTCACTTAAGGACTACCAATATCAACTACAACTAAATTTGAAAGCACACGCAACACGAAAAGAAAAAAATGACAAAATCAAGATGTTGACATTCCACAAGACTTCGAAAAAAACGTTAGAAACGAAACCTTTATCAGTACTGGAGAGAGATAAAAATTTCTAGACTTGAAAAACGTGTTTTCTAAAATATGTGTTTTAAAAGATAGATTTTATGAATTTCAACAGACAGCAGTACTGGACGATGAATGGCTAGTGTTTCTTTATATTATCATTGCTATTTTGTAAGTGCCGTGTCCCTTAAGTATGTACGCGATCATGAACTTCACCTTGCTCCTATCCCTTGTCGCTCACACCATTTGTCCTCTTGGAATCTCTCGCAAACTCTCTCTTTCAGATTTTGAGAATTCTTTTTTATTTCTGTAATTAACATACCTTTTTTCTTAAGGTAAACATAAAGAAAGAAAAAATGATGTATAAAAATTAAACACGGCTTGAATCTAACATATACTATTAAATAGAAAACGTTTTAAGTTGATTACAATAAAATATACCCCAAAACGTAGTATCCATGAGATAACTCTAAAACTAAATTCGATAAAAAAGACTGAGTTAAAGATTAATTTATAGAAAGAAAGCATACTAATCATTTTTAGAAAACCTTTTAAGCATTATTGGCAGAAAGTTTCTGCTTAAAGGAATTTAAGATTCTTGAAAATATAATGCAATTCTGCTAGATTATATGTAACAGAAATCGTTTTACGTAAATTAAATTTGAGGTGTATGTCTGGTTTACATGTTCTAATTTTAGGGTGTTCAGAAAGTAATTACTACCAAATAACCTCAAAGAATTTTGAATCAACCAACTAAGCCACAACCAAATTTGAATGGTAGGAAACTGTAACTACAATGATTTTATCAACTTATTTTCACGGTTGACGGTCGTTTATTGATGTGCGTTGTGGTACAATGGATATAGCCTCGGAATGAGAAATCGGAGAGCCGAGTTCAGAATTCGTTTCATTCAAGTATCCGCAAATACCCCAGGGAAAGGCATTCATCTCTCTTGAGTTTAATTGCAGGGCAGATTGAGTTCTATATCCTTGGTTGGCAACCGGTCTACCCCAGATATTAATGGCAAGTTAATGTGGCTAAATCTTCAGCCTAGTCAATTATATCTCGAAAGACTTATGATAGTCCAGTGGTGTATCACGTATGACTGATTGATTGTTGTTTGTAGCATATTTTTTGATTTTCACTTTAAATGTATTAATTTATCTCAAATGCATGATTTAGACTGTGCTTCATTCGCAATATATTAAAAGGTAGTTTATATTTCTATTTTTTATTTTGTAGACCTTCGTCATGAATTGAACATCTGGGATATTTAGTGTGTTTCCGATTGAAAACTTAATACAAACTCAACTATTTGCAAGAGTCTTTTTAACAGAAAGGCCAGAATTGATTTTGAATAAAAATTTTGACGCTAAAAGGGCTGTGCATGCCGACAGAAAACGAAATAAAAAAGTGGTTACTAAAATGAGGAATCAGTGTCAACAACAAAACCAGGATTCTTCATACATAAGTCCTTTTTTTTGTGTGTGACACAATAGGAAAGTAGTCACACATTACAATCTGTAGAAAGACCACCATTACAGATGTTTATTGCCAACAACCTTATTGGGTAAACAAACGCATCAAATCTAAAGCGTTTTGTTTTGGTAAAAGAAAGTATTCTTAAGCATGACAAGGGAATGGCAACCTCTGCAAAACAAACACAATGAGAAATAAGAAGATAACTATGAAATGTACTTCACCGCCCTCCAAACTCATCAAATTTAACTTGTATAACTGTACATTGGGAACATCGTAGTGTAATGGTTAGCAGCTTGTCTCGACAAAACCTATTAAAACTGATTAATGAGTTCGATCTTTACTAGGTATCCAATACATTCGGCCTTGTGCTACTTCTAAGCGGTGCTTAGAAACTCAAAGCGGAAACCTTGATGTGGTGTAACGTTTCGCAAGCTTGTCCCGCTAGAATCATTATAAGAGAATAGTGTCTTCGATCCTCAATGGGTACCCCATATTTCGGCTTTGTGCTATATCTAAGCAATAATGTAGTTAACACAAATTCTTTCAAATGGAGAAAATTCATATTTCTAATTTTGAAAATATATCTTTGGCTTGAAAATAAAGGTAATTATTTTTCTATACAGCTTAGATGAGGTAGTATTATTTACATTGTTTGGACTGTTGTCCTAATCTTTATTGTCATACTCACGATACTTCGGCCTTTTTCAGGTAATTAGAATTTTGGACCGAACTCTTTATTTTGATCAATGGGGTATATCGTCCATCCCACTTCCGAATCTTCTAGTTATCTCCCTGTAACGCAACTTTCTAACTTATTTGTTCACTACTGCAGCAGCCAGGAATTGAACTCACAAGACTTTGAGTCAAGTCACTGGATCCAACTAACACTTTTATCTACTAAGCAATATATCCTTGCGAACATCAGAGAACGAATTTTGTAACTTATAAAACTAATGTCCCAGTGACAGTTTTTACCATAGCTTTCTTGAAGCTAATCTTCAAGCTATAACTTAGTATTACTAGTTCTCAAATTGTATTAATTTTTATTTTTAGCAGGCTTAAGAGTTTTAGTGGTTTAGAATATACGCTGATCCCTTACGATTTCGTAAATAATTCATCCGGATGTTGTATGGCTCATGGAACGAGAACAATATATCACAGTAATGAAAATAAAATTTTCAGTTCAAAATTACAATCACCTGAAGGCCGGAACAGATAACAGCCGAAACATAGTAGATATATGAATAAAGATGAAGACAAACGTCGGAACAATGAAAATAATATAATGGAAATTATATTTTTTATGAACAATATTTAAATAAATTGAAATTACAATATATTAATATACTTTCTGGCAAACTTTCAAGAAGTTGCTCCGATATGTTTAAATTGTTACCTTAAATTACACGTCGTTTGACTAAGTTAAAACAAATCACCTCAAAATAACTTACCATCCTGTCAAATAATATTTAATCATTTTTCTTCTCATATTCCCGAGGTTTCAGTCGCTGTACCCCCAGGTCCTCTAAGGTGTCCCCAAGAAAATATGGCATTGGTTACATACAGTGACTTGATCCAAAGTGTAGTGAGTTCTGTACCTGGCTACAGCAGTGGTGAACAAGTAAATTAAAGAGTTTAATTAAAGTGAGATAACTAAGACACCTAAAAGTACCATGGCTTATGGAGCGAGAAAAATATAACTATGTGATCAAAACAAAGCGTTTGGTTCTAAATTTCAATCACGTGAAAAAGGCTGGAGCGTAAAACGCCAGAAACGTCGTAAATATGGAAATAAAAATTAGGACATTTCGAACAATGTAAATAGTGTAAATACTACATCATCTCAAAAATATGGACAAATATTAAATAATATTTATATTACACTCGCAGCTTTGCCCTCTCGGCAACTCCGATCATGCTGTTGTCTCTCTTAATATTTCTCACCAATCCCCCCCCCCAGGAGCCTCCTACCTATAGGACCTCCTACTGTTACCAAGGAGCTGACTGAAAGACCTTTCCCGATTTCCTATGTGACGTCACTTGGGGAAATGTGTTCGATCTTCCAGTTGATGACTGCGCCTCTGATATTTCTTCCCGGGTGAATACTTGGATTGATGTCTTCATACTTACCAGGAAGATTTGTCTCAAATCTAATTCCTCCCCTTGGTTCTCTCTTGCCTGTTCGGCCACCATTGTGCACAGGAACCAATTCTTCCGACTATTTCGGAGACTTGCATCAGACCACAATAGTCGCCTATTCACGTCTGCTCGTAATGAGTGCAAGAAGATCCTGAATGACGCCAAGCAGTTGTTTACTGAGAGAATGAGACAGCGCATAGCTGACCGCAAGTTCGGCTCCAAGGAATATTGGATATGAAAACAGGTACTGAACAACAGCAAGTCATCTATCCTTCTTTTAATCAATGAATTTGAGGTCCCTTCAGTATCAGCGGAAAAGGCAGAGTGCTTTGTTCGCAGATTCTCATCCAACTACACATTTGACTCATCTGGAGTACCCGCACCCGACTTCCCTATTAGAACTGAGGCTGAACTGAGCGATGTATACATTACCCGACACTAGTATCTAAGGTAATATCAAAACTCGACCCCCATAAGACGAGCGCAGAGGATGAAATCCCGGTGATTGTCCTTAAGAAATGAACCCCTGAACTCACTTCTGTCCTCACTAAACTCTATAATTACTGATTTTCTGCTTCCTGTTTTTCTGCATGCTGGAAATACTCTTCTATCTTTCCTGTATTTAAGAACGCGGGTGAACCCTTGGACACATCCAACTATCGCTCTATCAAATTTCTACCAATTTTCGGGAAAGTGTTCGAGGCCATTATTAATGCTGAAATTGTTCAACTTCTTACTGCCTATAAACTATTCTCAGACAGAGAGTATGGCTTTTGCTTCGCCAGGTCCACGACCGACATACTGCCTCCCATAAGCATGGACCAAGCGGGTCTTCCTGAGAGCAATACACTGCGCCTCCTCGGTCTTACCCTCTCTTCCGATATCAAGTAGAACCATTACATTGAATCAATAGCTAAATCTACAGCTAGGAAGGTTGGGTCACTGTGTCGGACCAGGATGTTTTTTCCACCTGAATCTATCCTGCATAGATGAACATCAACTATCCGTCAGTTAATGGAATATTGCTGTCATATATGGTCAGGCGCAATCTCAGTGTTCTTGACAGGCTCCAGAGAAGAATCAGTAATGTGTTAGGTACCGACTTGGGGGTTCGACTCCAGCCACTTCCCCACCGACGAGATGTGGCTTCCCTCTGTCTGTTCTAGAAATATTTTCATGGCTTCTGCTCCAACGAATTTAAGTCACTGGTGCCCCTGTCACAGGTGTTTACTCGTTCAACCAGTCTGGCAACTGAGTCTCACTCATTCTGTTATGTCGCCAAGTATAAATGAATAACTCAACAACAGAATCAGAATATAAGTTGTATTCCGCGGAAAGACGGTTAGTATGTACAGAAGTGATTAGTAATATTTACAATAGAAAGATACAAGAGTCCAATCCGTCGTAAGACGTGTGTATACGTGATTACTTCCGGTACGCCACCGGAAGTGTGACTAATTCTTCACTGACTCGCACTGACTCTTCAGTAACTCATTAGACACTCACAACTGACTCTCTACGACTGTATTTACTAGCCTTCCCACGCAAGGCTGGATGTGACACATGGTCATTTTATTGTGGGTATTCACGGCCATATAGCCGGGCCAAAAAAATGTCTGTCTATTTTTGCCCAGTCGTGGTTCTACCCTTCGGCGAAACCACGACTGGGTTATTGCTCTGTGCTCGGAAGCAGAGAGCGCCCTCTACCTGAAGGTAGAGGGCTGACAGTGTCGTAGAGTCGTCAGTCTAGTGACTCTGGACGACTCTCCTGTACAGAATCCACCATTGCTATATATAGCAATGGGAACAGTCCATTTGTAGTCGAATAGGAGCGGCGCCCTAACACATTCACAGTTAGATCAAACAAATGCAGACGACAATTCTCCTCTTGTAGCTTTTCTCGCACTTCCTGCCGGTGGAACTTGCTTCCATATTTTTGCTTTCCTGAGGCTACAACCTTCAGAAATTTAAATGCAAGGTCAATACTCATCTCTTAACCACTTTACTCTAGTTTTTTTCTACATCACCCTGTATATATTTTCCTTTCTCTTCATCTTTGCAACTGTCATCACAACTGTATTTCCCTCCTTAACTGGTTCGTCTTTCTCTTTCCTATCCTCTTATCTAATTTTTCTTTACTCTTATGTAGCTCCTTGCACATCAGTGGCGTTACCGCTTTGCTCGGGGTGATACTATTAATAAAATAAAAAACGTTCTGTGAGACATCTGTGATTTTAAATGCTACAGGAGACTTGCTATAGGTGGACATTAATTACTTAATTTTCTGTCAAATGATGTTCATTAATTTTATATTTCGAAACTGTTACAAGTTTAACAACAAATTTTGGATATACTATAGTTTTACTCTAGTTATAGAATATGTTTAAATGCCTCTCAACTAGACGGCAAAGACACTGTTTTTGTGATAAATATTTACAATAATGAAACCTTGGTCCTGAACACTCAAAACATTGAATATTTTTAGTGCATCTTCAACGAGATATGAACATAAAATATTTGAAAAATATTTATTTGAATATTTAGTGATAATATTTTTAGGAGTATCGCCTTTAATATATATTTTAATGTAAAACTAATAAAAAGAAAGATTTAGTTCTCTGCTTTATAAAAAACATTTTGAACAAATGTTGAATGTTGCTAAATTGCTTTGCCCCAAAAAATCGACTAATTTTAATTGGTTTATTTCCAGTTTTTCCTGATAATTTTTCAGTCTGTGTTTGCCGAAAATGACGCAAAATGGCAGCCGTATAACGCTTAAAATAGCGGTTCATAGTTAAGTAAGTCGAAACCGCTGAAGAAGTAAATTAAATAAACAAAGAAATAGATATTGGTGATTTTTCTATTCCTTATCAGAAAAGAAAATCTTGTTCGGGAAGGTTATATCATTAGATCCTTTATGATGAATGTGTCAGTCAGTTAAGTATCATATGTGATACACGCTTTAGGCGACCATGTCTCGAAAGAGACATGACTGACTGAACAGAAAATTATCCTGCAGTCGGTTGCCATTGCATTCTGTGGTAGGCTAGTTGCCACGCAATGCTACAGAACCCAATTTCTCCTTTTACTTAACCCATAACTGGACGGAATAGACGGATTAATACCTTTCCCAAGGGTATTTGTTTGTAAGTAATTGCAATAAATTCAACTGGAATTCGAACTCGGCACCCCGAATTATCGTTTCCGAGTCTATATTCACGGCCTTACAAAGTACATTCAATGTGTACCGGACTTAAAACCGTTTTCTTTTCTCATTAAACCCCCACACATTCTCCTTTTCGCAAATATTAACTCAAATCGACAAGTAAGTGTGAAGTTTTGCTTTCAAACACGTTCGCACACTACGTCATAAATAGTAAGTCCAAATTGACCAAGGTGTATTTTCCATGTTTCTAGCAGAAGGGACCGGACACCCGAGAGAGGTACCTACGGAATGCGCATGTGCATCGATGGCCAGCTCAAGTCCGGTAACAACCTACTTCATCGAACCAGATCCGCCGTCTCACTACCAGTAGATAAATACAGACTCTTTCCCATACTCAAACATACATACACACATTGCGTAGACGCTTATCAATTCCAACGACCGCACATGAACACATCTCATTCCGATGAGAACACACCAATTTTCGCGTATCAGTAAATGTATTTGGCATTTGGT
Organism: Ascarosepion bandense; assembly: GCA_037127315.1. Lineage (NCBI taxonomy): Eukaryota > Metazoa > Mollusca > Cephalopoda > Sepiida > Sepiidae > Ascarosepion > Ascarosepion bandense. Next base: position 3,330,889 of record JBBBDQ010000222.1, read on the forward strand.
AGACCATACTTTTTCTCCTGTTTCAAATTGTTGCTTTTCTTAATGACATTATCTCGTAACTATGTTCAGCAAATGTAAGACAGCTTTATTAAGTTCATACACTAAATAAGAAATTCTACATTAAATAAACTGGTAAATAAGTGTTACGTGCCAGTACATAAAATGTAATTTACTAGACAAATATCGAGATATATTTTGTAATGTTCACCATTGTTATTTTGATTTTGATTTGAAATCCAAAACTTGTTTGGAAATAGCCAAACATTTTTATATTCATTTTATATTGCAGAGAATTCTCTGGAAGACCAAAACCAAGTAATAATTCTTTGTGCTAACAGTCTTAGAAAAAATAAGTAGATTTAATTTTTAGTTTAAACCATTTATTCTTAAGTTAGAGTTACCAGATATATTTTCGAATTTTTTTTCTGAATCATTTGATTCATGCGAAATAATTCTCACATCTTGTTTATTTTAGATATCATTGTTAAAAAATATTTCAGTTACTTATCTCAAGCCATCTTCAGTTGTCCATTATTTTGAGAGACATAGGGTAACTCATATACATTGTATATTGTATTATTTTCAACCTGGATTAACAATAAAAGTAATTAAAAAGTATATAAGCATTTCTCATCTAAATATGGAAAAGAAAATTGAGTTTATTAAGATTATTCATACGAATCTCGATCTATCTATCTATCTATCTATATATCTATCTCAATCGTTTTATATCCTATATATCTATTAGTATCTATTTATCAGTAGAATGGGAAAGTGTGAGAGAATAAATAGTCGATCATGATTCTCTATTGTCAGTTTTTTATTTTGACTTCTGTAAATGTCCATAACTTAGCACATTTAGTGAAGTAATTTCTACTTGCCACCGTTTTGTATTCAATGTTTTTTCATTCTTACGCTGTCTACGGCCTAAGGCCACAAGAACCAGTTCATTGTATTATTTAAAACCATATCTCGGTAGTGGAGACAATATAGATTCATATGTTTTTCAATTGAATTTAGGCGAAAGTGAATGCAGTACTCGGGTTATCTTAATCGCATATTCAATCCTATTCCTCAGATATAACATATTCATGAGTTGAGCCAATGTTAGTCAAACAGATTCTGGAACCTATGTAGTTGCTACAGTTAGAAGATACAAGGTAAACCTATCAACAAACGAAATGATTCATTTACCATTAGTTTACAGTTACTTACGGATAAATTAAATAGAAGCATCAAAGCACGTAGAAATATAAATGTCTGAAAATAGAAATGAGAGATTAAAAGAGATAGAAGGTAAAAAATTACATTGAACTTCGCTTAACTATATTTTTTCATCTACGTATTTTGAATTTAAAAATATTTATTCTGAACAAATATTTTCCATTTAATAAATCAAATGTTAATTTTCCTATTTTGTTTTGACTTTCCAGGACGAAAATAGATATTTTTCTTTCGCACAAAACACATCTCGTATATATATATATATATATATATATATATATATATATATATATATATATATATATAAAATGTATGTTTTTATATGACTAAATATATATAATCACTTTGTTCATTCTTTTTTTGAGTTACATCAATAAAAATCAATTAAGAACACAAGAGAATTATACTCCATTAAAAGAAAAAGGTTCTATTTTTGCAATTTCGTGCAATAAATAAATCACATTTAAAGTTAAGCATTAATTTGTATGATTTTGGCAATTTAAGAAGACGACAGTCACTAAATATATGATTTCTAACACATACACAAATATACATAGCTTCATATACGGAAGTGTTTCCTATATTCTTTCTACTTCACTGATTTTGTAAACTTCCTTTGTCACTTATAGTTTTACCGTTATTTTCTTTTATATCCATTCAATTCATCTTTGCATTTATATTTAGTTTTCATTTTTCTCTCGAAGTCTTTACCATATTAAGCATAACCTTTTCTCTTGTAAATCTGTTTATAAGCTCTTTATATTTTATTTATTTTCTTTCTAATTTAATGTTGATTTTTATGTAAAAGTTTTAGTCACATAGTTTATGTATGCCCTTACATTTACTTTCCACTATTCAGTTATTCACTTTGTTTTAATACTTTCGTCGTTTATTTTTCATCGTATTTATGTATAATACTTTGTTGTGTTTTTATATATGCTCCTATTTTATGTTTTACTTGCTTTTGCGTAATATGCTGTTTTACATTGTCACATTATTTATCTGTCAGCACACAAACCAAATAAAAAAAAGGATACTGAATAAAATCAACTGTCATTAAATAAATGCTTTTGAAATATACAGATATTTTCTGACTCTCAAACGCACAGCGAAGAGCCGGAAAACATTCCTTGTACGTTTATTTAATATATATATATATAAATGTAATTAAACAAACCTTTACGAAAGCGCGGAGGTTGTCGTAAGTTTCCGGTTGAAAAAACATCCTTTCAATTTTATATGTTTCATGAATATAATTCTTTTAATACAGGAAGCGAAATGACATTTATTGCATTTAAGTGATTTTAATTATATGATCAATTTTCCTGGTGGCTTTCTTATTTTATCAGTAATACTTGTAATTAAATCCCTGATAATCCCGCAGTGAAAAAACAAGAACTGTGTAGATTTCTTAATCCCATTTTCAACTCTTATTCTCATGTAAGTCACATAAATAAGTTAAGTCATCATACAAATCTTCACTTCGTGATTGAGAAAACACAGTGAATTTGTTTTTTTCTGCAGTAAATCTTTGTATATAGAATATGTATGCATCTTACGTATGGTCGGTAGTTTGCCAAAAAGAAAACGATGTGTACGTAAATTCAGGTCATCTGGATTTCGTAATAATTGTTATATTAAATTACTCTTTATTCTCAATTTATATACTTAATCATTGAATAAGAGCAAGAGTATCCATCCTTGTAGAAGAATCTTGGTATCATTATTAGACATCCGCCTTGTATCCTTTGAGACAACATCATTGAAAAATCACCGTGCACTAATTACAACTTCCAAGAGTTCCAAAATGTAAGACCAGACAATGTTCAGAGAAGAATTTTCTCGGAAAGTTTGCTCGTATCTTCTAATATAAACAGAAGGGATAATTCTAGCATCTGAATTATATATGAATCATATATCGCATTATAACCACATCGGGAATTTTCCATTTTCTTCTGAATGTTTTCAAATAAAACTGCTCTTGTTTCTGAAGTTCCAACAACTATTAGAACACTAAAGTTATTTATTAATTTATTTATCCAAATTTGATATTGCATATTCAATTAACTAACGAATTCTGAATGACTACGTAAATTGAAACAAAGAACTACATAATGGTTACTATGTATATAAAACCACGAGAGTATCAAAGAATTTCCCGATGATAAAATATATTATTAATAATTGTAGACGCATAATAACCACGAGGTCAAAAACAAATGATCGAATTTGTGACTAGTAATGAAATAAAACTGAAATCGAAAAACGATTTGCAAGCCTATTATGCACAACTGAATGTTTTCTTCACAATAAAAGGTTAAAATGGTTTCAGTCATGACATTAAATGTTCTAATCGCAAAGGCCTTGACGTGACATTTCTCCTCATCCAAATGTCTGTATTAATGAATATATTTTGCAGTTTATATATATATATATATGTGTGTGTGTATATGGTTGTTTGTGTGTGTGTCGAATTATTATATGACTAAATGATTGTATATATATATATATATATATATATATATTGTGTTCGTATTTATTAAGTAAAGAAAAGTTATATGATTTTGAAATGTTCCTCATCTAATAAATATATTGGTAGAATCATATCACTTTGTTGATTAGATTAATACATGTTGTATTTATATATGCTGCACAACAACACCGCAAATTATTGAGGTCAGACAAAAATAAATAAATAAATAAAAGCAGACAAAAATAGAAATGAATAATTAATAATTTGAACTTTTTGAAAATCCCAAAATTCAAAATTAATTAATAAATAGCTTTAGTGTTGACATTTTGGGTAATTCTGCCGCTTTCTTTCTCGTATAAATTCACTCAGAAAATGCAAGAATTCATATATACTTGCCACATCTTGTGATTTAAATAATATGTCAGACTAGCATTTTCAGCCTTGGTGCGGTCAACCAGTCAAAGTGAAAAAAACTTCAGGAATAGCAATGAAAATCAATCTACAATCTAAGTTTTCAAGAATTCATTGGAAATCACGGAAAAAAAAACAACCCCGCCAAGAAAACAAATATAAGGCATGTGTGTAGATTTCTTAAAGTCCAAAAGACATGAGAGGCATACTTAAAAATATGTAATATTGATACCAGCAAAACTGTAAAATATGTCTACAAAAGGAATTATTTTAGCTTACAAATATCAATTATTATATGCGGAGCAGCATTTTCATTAAACTTGTAATATTAATTTTAATCGGAATTATGAAATTAACTGTTTCTTTAATCCATGTGTCTAGATTTCCATTATTCCGTTTTTATGACACTTAATTTGCAACCGTCTTGTTCGCTCTTGTTTAGCTTGGCTGTTCTGTTCAACAAACAAGAGTATTTGGCTTGTAGTTCAACTTACATGTGCTAGAAAACAAGATTTTGTAATAAGCACAACAATAGACGCTTCACGAAAGTCGTTGGGTACATAGTGAGAATAATAGCTAATGTCGTCATGTTGGTCCGTATAAATGCATTTTTTTTTACTTTTTTCACTAAGGCAATAATGCCACTTGAACTCAATGCTTACTGGAAGTGAAGAGAATGAGAAGACATAAATGAAAAGAAACCATAATAAAAGAACACGGTTCATGAGGACAAAAGATTGCGATTGACGTTGCATTTAAGTAATAGCAGATGGCAGGAAAAATTATCAGGAACAGAAACTATTAAAATTAAACATACGGTTACATCTAGTTAACTCAATCGCTAAAGGATCAGACCTTATTACTATACTATTTGTAGGTTTAAATTCATGAGGTCGATTTATAAAGGAGGGGAATTCCTTGGAACAACTGCCATGAATGTACGTATACAAAAGACAGAGATAAGCTACTTCACCGAAAAAGATAAAGGACTGCTATATCAAGATCAATAATATTACAAATCTTTTGAATTTTGTTGAGAATTTAGCGATCTAAAACAAGAGCACCAGACCAAATCTGTCAGAATCCCAATCATAGTCTTGAAGAAATGTGCCTCTGAACTCTTCTCTGTCCTTTCTAAGTTCTACAATTTCTGCCTATCTGCCAAGTAGACATGTACGCCGATGACACCACAGTTTACTCTCACCTCGATCAAAAAATCTGGTGTTGGCGACAAAGCGAACCTCGCTGCCGAGCTTGAAAATGACCTCCAATACGTAGTGGACTGGGGTAAGAAATGGCTCGTGCTTCCAAAACGAAGCTGCTATCAATTAACCATCATAGACAATCGCACCTACTTCCCATTAGCATGGAACAGGATTCCCTCCCAGAGAGTAAAACACCACGCCTTCTTGGCCTTACACTCTCAGCGGACCTCAAGTGGAATGACTATATTGAATCCATTGCTAAATCCATTGCTATAAAAGCAACTTTTTCCCTCTGAATCACTCCTGCACATATATAAATCTACTATCCGCCCGTGTATTGAATACTTGCCACATCTGGTTGGGTGCCCCCTGATATTCTCCACGTTGTTCTTTACACAATACAGCGGATAATCTGTAATGTGATCGATACCAACTTGGCAGACCGGCTGCAGTCACTCTCTCACCGGCATGATGTGGGTTCCCTGTGCCTCTTCTATAAATTCTTTCACGGCTTCTGCTCCGATGAACTTAGATCACTGGTGCCCCCTAGGTACGAATTTACACGAGATTACTAGATTAGCAACTAGGTCCCAACCTTTTACAGTGAAACCGATAAAATGTAACCGCAATTTCTACAATAGCTTCTTTTCTAGCACTTCCCGCCTGTGGAATTCTCTTACACATACTTACCACCCCGACAACTACAATCTCCAGAAGTTTAAATGTAAGGTCAATAGACACCTCCTAACACACTAACTCGAATCCATTCTCTCAAACACTTTTCCCATGTAGATCCTTACCCGTCTATCACCCTCCTTCTGACATATCCTATATCTAACCCCCTCTCATCACCTTCCCCTATGTAACTCCCTGCGCAATAGTGGCAGTGGAATGCCGTGCTTGGGGTGAAATGGTTTTAAAAAATATCTTCTGGCTATAAAAATTGCCTGGAACGACACAAGGAACTAATTTCCTAACAGCAGAAAAAAGTAGTTATTGGTTCAAAATAATCACTCATTTTTATGGCAGTAGAAACCACGCGACTAGGAAGTAACAAAGGAGACTAAAAATCTTTTACTATGGTAAAAAAAAGAAAATGGGTGGGGGAATTTACAAGTCATGATTTACAATCAGAACGACAGATTGAATGTTATTTTTTGAAAGCAGCTACCAGTGTTACTTTATCGGACCTATCAGATATACTATTAAGACATGTTTAATAATTTTCTCATAAGCACATAAAACAACTAAAAAACTAATAATAGTTTCAACTTAATAAAATGATTTTTTGCAAGACTTTTTATTTTAGAAATATTACTATTTTTTATTCCACAATCATGTCTTCATTAAAATTTTGCAAAACACGCAGACAATTTTTATTCAGATTTATTTGGATTTACTGACTAGTGTCAATATGATTTTGTAAATTAAAGTATTACTTTTTGTATATACAAAAACTATAAAGAAAATTTTTGTATTTTCAATTTTGTGATATTACAATATTTCTGAAATTGGTTCATCGTTGTGTTCCAGGAACTAATCTGCTATTGAAAGCAGGAAGAAAGGACTAGACATCAATTGGTTGTCGCAAAAGTAAGAGTTCAACGAATTATTTACAAATTAAAGAGATGAAGATCAAGCAAATACAACAATTAAAATATCTGGAAAGTGTTTGACAGAGGATTGAAAATAAAAACTGGAATCTGAAGGCGCGTTGGTATAGCAAAAGTTGCTATTCAGCAGCTAAGTAAAGTATCAAGAAACGGTAAAATTCTATTAGAAACAAAAATAGTAGTTAATTGTTTTATAGTACTATCCCTCCTTCATGGCAATGAATGCTAGACAATCTCCTCAAAGATGAAGAATGACTTGAAATACCAGATACATATCTACAAAAATTTGCTGAGAATATAGTGAACTGAAAATGTGAAAAACGGAAACTTAATATCCTGAATTTAGAAAACTTCGGGGTACACAATGAGGAAAGAAGGCTCCGAAAAGTTGATAATCACAGGTGAGTTTGAAAGAAAAAGGGGCAGAGTAACACAAACCATAGTAATACATTGCGTGCTTGAATAAATGGACGGCAGAAGCTTTACTTACAGTAAGACACTACATAAATTCTTAAAAGGTTATATTAAAGTAGTCATTTATAGATTTTTGGAATAAGTATACATATGTGCTGTGATGGGTTCTGTTCGATATTAACATTTCGAATTTTTCTCAGATAAAGAAAGAGCAGAGTAGAAGCACAACTCTTTGAAAAGCAAATATTAGTCAGTAAGCAAATTTTCTAGCCTTTTTATAAAGTCTATTTGTCATGATTTTTTAATTATTAGATACAACTTGAACCAGCAGAAATGTCGTTACACCGAAAGATGCTGAGGATACCTTGGACTGAGCACATATCAATGTTGAGGCAATGGAGAAGATGCAAACGAGAAGAAAACTCACACTTAACATCATGAAGGTCACTAGGACAGGAATGGGGAAAGAGGGCCTAGTTAATCTAATACTTACATGACGAATAAAAGGAAAGAGAGATAGGGTAAAACAATGCGAAATATATTTTATAGGCCCGAGCAAATGGATCGCGGAGAGGGGTTGTGAGAGATAGCAAAAAGAAAAATATTGAGAGTAAAAGGAGACAAGTCAAAGTCAAAGTACATGAATGCCTCCGTCTTGAAGGAACATGGCGCAAGAAGAAGAAGAAGAAGAAGGAGAAGAAGAAGATACAAGCACAGCATTCATATTATCTGCTTAAAATAATGTACGTTACGCATATTTTTAAACAACCTAAATGAAATAAATTAACTTCAGTAGTACATAGAGGTACTTTAAATATGTCAGAAAAAATTATTTTAACAATTAACTTGGAATATTATTTTGTAGAAATTTAGTACACAGCAGAGCCTTATCATTTCATGCAATGTGTTTAATTTCGAAATAATTTTAAGCATACAAATAAACACAATTTCTACTGAGTTTTGAGTTTTGTTTAACGGCATATCAACCTCTGTGGGTTATTTAATGCCAAAAAAGTGGGGTTTGAAGGCATATTTTTAATTTTTGGTTGTAGTCAGAAAAATGATTTTGACAGATTTTGATGAAAAAAAATGTTATTTCCTATTTTAGAAATTGAAGATTTCTTTTAGATTTTATTCAAAAATGTATTGCTGGTAATAATCATGTATTATGGCAATATGTTTTTTCTTAAAAATGTATAGGTAATATTTTTCTTTCAAAAATGTATATTTTTCTATAAAAGTCTATTTTATGTATATATTTGTATAAAGTGTCTATTGTTACACTTTCATAGTGTTTTGACCCCAGTTTGGGAGTTAACCATTTGCCCATAGCTGAGACCCTAACAGGTGCTACCACTCCGGATCAGAGTGGGCCCAGCACAACAGCAATTAAGAGATGAATCCATGCTTCTCACAACCTTCCAATCAGTAGCGTTGCTGCCGGATGCAGTTTACCGTCATACCAAGGACCCAATCTTTTAAAAATTTAAAATAACCGCATTCTGGAAGTTAAGACAACGTCGACAAAATCGTTTTATCATTTGTATATTTAAAAAAAATGAATAGAATTCCTAAAAGAGAAGCAATGTAATTTCCACGAAAAGTCAGCAGTCATATTTATAGCCTGAATGGTACTTTAGAGACATTATATATGCAGTAAACAAATAGAAAAACCATAAATAACAAACGCCATTCAATGCAGCATATTACAGATTGTAAATAGGAGAGGAAACGTCTGCATGTGGCAGCCTTTGCATTAGCAGAGAAATCATTCTGCAAGGGTATGTTTTATCCAATGCATCATTTATAATAGGATGTTCATATTCCTGCGATAAATATGTTTTGTGTATTGCGATTTTTCAGAGTGAGCTGATAGGCCGATTCCGCTAAGTCGGAAAAAGGAATTAGCATAAAAATCTTACCATAATGCTTCTTATTGGCGACTGTAAAGAAAAAGGAGCGTAAAGTAGAAAAAGTGTGGGAAAAAATGAATAAAAGAATGATATTATATATGATTTCAAGTTGGAATACAATATAAATGCATGACCTTCAGCATTTAAAACTGAGTCTAAACAGAAACATCTTCAATGCTTATATTCAACAGCCATTAATCGACTTAATCGACTTCATACATGTATTGCACCGAAAGTAATGCTAATTTTATATTGACCTACGCCATCGGAGATGGGTGTTTGTGATATGGAAATAGATGGTAAATACTTCTGCAATAGGTCGCAATTTGTTTGCCTTGTTAAAGATAACTATATACGCCTACAAATCTGAAATGTATCAATGTATTTCTCAACGCAGAAAAAATACACATTGAACTATACTGATTATCTTTCTATATGTCTATGGAGAACAAATAATGGTTGTGAACATATTTATTTGGTAGATAATAAGTTTCAGCAACAACCACAATGATGTATATAAGAACCCATGTTCTAGCTGCACATGAAAAAATGTCAATGCTTTCCGATCATCAGGGTGATTTGCAAAGATTAAAAGTAGGCAAATATTTGCGCAGCTGTAGATCACCGTAAATGTGAGAGAAATAATGCCGGCAAATTTAGCATGCCCCAGTTCTGTAGAATGTGGATTCTAAAAGAGAATTCAGATTAGTTATTGGCTACCATAATCTTACACCATAAATATAACACATCACCGAATAAATCGCGGGCCTAACTAATAAAACAACAACGTTTAAATAAAATTCGACTTTATTCATCAGCATAATGCCCTACTAGAATGATACGTTGAGTCTAACACTTCTCAAACAATCTGATGCCTTTTTGTAGAAGGATTTGTCTTTGGCCTCAGTTTCCGATATCACTTCTTCATTGAAGTGAAATCTGTTTTCCTGGGGTATTCTATTGAGGTCTGTAAACAACCAGTGATCTCTGAGATCCAGATCTGGAGAAAATGGTGTATTTGAAAGCAATTCAAAGTGCAGTTCATGTAGTTTTGCCATCGTTGTGATGCGCGTTGTCTTGCTGAAAAGTCACTTTTTCTTCTTTATTTATGTCCGTTTCTTCCTTTAAACCAACTAATAATGCTATATAAAATATATATAATATTCTCATTGACAAATTTTCATGCAAAATGGTGAATACACTGCTTTCTGATATGTTCTACTCCTTTGCTATCTCAAGCAACTTCAATTTATGATCGGCCAAACAAATTTGTGGTTTTGTTTTGTTTTGTTTTTTTTTTGTTTTTTTTGTTGGTGTTTTCCTAGATACCTGCCGATATTGGGCAATCTGAGCAGTCAGCAACATTTGTGTCTGTACGGCCGTGTTTAAAGTCAGCATACCAATTCTTAACCGTTGTTTTCGATGCAGCATAGTCCGAATGAAACTTATCAAGCCATTGCTTTGTTTGAACAGTAGTTTTTCTATCAGAAAACAGTAATTTATCAACACACGAAGTTAAGGTTTTTTCCATCGTTTTAAAAGTTGCAAAAGTAGCTTCATTTGAATAACTGTAATTCGTAAACTAATTATCCGATTGAGCCCAAAATTACTCACGTGTCATTTGCACGTTATTACTTTATAAAAATCAAGTGAGTTTTTATTAATGACATTATGTATATATTAGGCCCGGGACTACTTAAGTAATGTGTTACACGTATCACATTGTCGATAGCAGGCACATGAAGAAAACTAAATGAACGAAAGCGTAAAAAAAAACTATATGTCAGTTATTATGCAAACTAAAAATTGGAAACATCAAAATCACACTAGTACGCTAATTTGAATACCTAAGAAATGTTTTAACAGAAGATATAAAATGCGAAACCGCAAACCGAAAGCGCATTGAGACTGAAAAAATGTCTTTTAAATGATAAACAAGTATTACGAGAAAACAAAATTTTGTTAGAAATAAAAAAAATTGTACTGAACTGTCATGTAATATAGGCTCTCTTAAATGATAATGAATGCTGGACAATATGAATAAAGAAGAGAAATGAAGTAATAGAAATGTGATTCTCGAGAATGATCCTGAGAATTCCATGTAGTGAAAACGAACAAGGAATTTTAAAAGAAAATGGGAACAAATATGCTCTTATAATTAGAATCATGAAAATATAACGGAAACTTCTAGGAAACATAATGAGAAAAAAGATGACATCCAAAATCTGACACTCACAGGCCACATTAAAAGCAGAGGAATATAGAAAATGACATATGTGGAAATGATTGGCAGAATCGAAATTAAGAAGTAGAATAAACGACATATCTTAGGAAGGACAGGAAATTGCATAGTGTATACAAAAAAGTGTCTAAAAATGATGATACAAGAAGAAAATGGTCATAATACAAACTTGTTAGGATTTTCTGGACGACTACGACGTAAAAGGTAAGCGGTTTCATCCAGATTTACGAAAGCAATTTTAATGGCGATTTTCACTGCAATAATTCCAGCGGTAGTAAGTACGTCTCAAGGTACGGATATGCGCAAATACTTCTATAGTTCACCTAGAATAATAAGCGTTGTTAGCGTAACAACGTCAAAATATAAGTCGCCTCCATCACAGTTCAGATCAAGTTTGCCCCCTGGTATATTGACTCTGAATGTGAACATATTTACCCAGATAAGGACGAAAGCTACAACATCGTCATACACAAATACAGTGGTATCTTTTTCTTCGCTATGTACCGTGTTCTTTCGTCACGTAGGCGATCACGATCTTTCACTTATCCCTATCCCTTGTCGCTGTTATCAGTTTTCCTTTTGGTATCTCTCCCAAGACTTGCCCTGTCATCCACATGCTCAAGCCCATCAAGTATGTCTCGCGTTGCTTTCACCTGTCCCTCTTTCCCTCTATCCGTCCAGTGAGTATTAGATTCTTCAAACGATTCTTCAAACGATTCTTCCTCAAACGATTCTTCCTCAGTGGTATCACAAGCTAGAAGCATGAAAATCATGCACTGCTCTATAGTGTTCAGTCTTGAGAGGAAATTATACTTTTTTTTAAATTAACATCTGTTTAAGTATGCGACGTAGACATGGAGTACTACATCTCAGTGTTTATTCACTCATGACCGATAAACACATATTTATTACTGCTTAAAATGTACAAGGTTACTAGCCTCTTCTGTTCTGATAGATTTATAGCTTTTATAGAGATACAGTTATTAATATTCTTATCAAATAAAAGTGGGACTGCAACTCAATAGCTTTTTTTAGATTTTTAATACAACTGTTCTGCAGGTGATCAATAGTGAGGTTTTGGAAAAGATGGAAACGAAAAGGAAATCAATACTAAACACCACAAAAAGACAGCTAAAATTCTTGGGACAGGAAGGAGGCTCGGAGAATGTGTTACTAACAGGGCAGATAGAGGGGAAAAGAGACAAGGGAAAGCAGCGTGTAACGTACTTGACGAGAATGCGACAGAGCCGTGATTACATGGTTTAAAGGAAGAAAGCGTGCAAATAGCCGCCAGGCATAGAGAGTGGAAGGCCATGATCGCCTCCTCCCGAAAGGACAAGGCACATAGAAGAATAAGAAATTCTGTCCAAAATTTTACTCGCACCACTACACATAAAATGTTTCAATATCCACTGGTTTACTTGCACAAACCTTTTAAATTCTAATAACATACCACTCTACCACTTTTACGTAATGTGTTTACATCTATGTTTTCGGTTTAAATTTCCATTACATTACATATGTTACTCCGTAACAGAACAATATTTCACTACCTGATGATGGTGAACTTGACATCGAAACATGTTATTATTATTATGGCATCATAATAATACCCATGTGTCTGTCTGTCTGTCTCTGTCTGTCTGTCTGTCTGTCTGTCTCTCTCTCTCTCTCTCTATATATATATATATATATATATTAATGCAATAATAGTGTAAAAATATATATATACAACTATTAGCCCATAAAGTACATGAACCCTTCAGAAAGATTTTGGTTGAAATGCGAAAATACTATTTAAATCACAATATCAAAGACACCTCTGCTCTAACAGAGACACTATATATCAAACAATTCCTTCCTACCATCAATGATACATTATTTAACAGTGGAAATGGAGTTTTGTAAGTTTTTTAAAAAAATAGACACTCGCTCACAAGATGCCCGCTGCGCTCATCACGTGACAGCTTTAAGAAATTCTCCTTTTCATAAAACATTAAGAGAGAAACATTACATTGCGCCAAACATGAGGACATAACAACAACGGAAAAATAATATTCTTGAAAATATCCTGTGAAGAGGCAGAAAGCGCTTGGAAAATCGAAAAACTTGGGATGTTTTTACATTCCTTATCTTTTGCAAACAGGAAACATATAAGAATACTGGAAAAATTAAAATTTCCTTGTCGGTCGTTTTTAACGGAACACACACACACACACACACACACACATATATATATATATATATATATATATCTAGACCACTAATGAGCTGCGATACAGCGAAACAGGCTTGTGTGTGAATGACTGATATATATATCTATCTATTTATCTATCTATCTATCTATCTATATATATATATATATATATATATATATATATATGTATTCATTTACTTTATTATATTTAGTTTGCTGGAAAATTTAGTCATGAGCAAATTACATTAGTTTCTTACTAAGTTTCTTTCGTTATTTCTAATTTATTTCAATACTTATGATTTAATAATAGTCCTGATGATTCATCAAGCAGTATATCTCTTTCATTCATTAAAACCTGGAAACGATCTACTAACTGTTCAAACCATCGAGAAGTTTTTGATTACAATATTTTGGCCCCAAAAATTAAAGCTTTACATCGTTTTTAGACGAAACATTTTTAAACGCGCCCGAAGTGTGGGTGTAGCCTGAAGTGGCTAAATACAGGGAATATAGTGGACGTGGCGAAACTTTTTTTTCAGTAACTGCTCTTTATTTGTTTCTTTAAAATTAGCTTCATGTCGATCGATTAAACTGGTAACAAGTGAAGAGCGCTGGAAGTTGTTTGTCCCGGTCAATTCGCGTGACACACGCGCCATGTTTCGAGACCTTACCCATTAATTGAAGCTTACGAGCGACAGTAGCATGAGAAACTGCTATCTTCTAAGCCAATTCTCTATGGTCTGGTGCGATTCATCTTTAATCAGCGCAAACAATTCAAACTAACCAGGTGAGTGTCAATTCGAATTTTTCTCTCCTTGAATCAGTAAAAACATTTCTGTTCAGTTTTGTCAGTAATGAAGTCATCTCCGTACACAGAACAAATGTTTCGAACAGCTTTTGGAAATTGATCAAAAGAAAAGACAAGAACATACAAATTCTTGTCTAGTTGGCATTCCATCTGAAAGGAGTGTCTAATCTGAAATAAAATTTCAGTAGCGTAGATAACAGTTTTACAACATAACCAGAATTACTAATAAGCAAAAATGCTAAAAAAAGGAATATAGGACAATATCATTTGCAAAACACCAGAAAAATGAATAAATATATCTAACAACCTAATAATATATACACAGAGTATCTAATTTTAAAAAAATCTTCTGTACACATATCTAACACTATATATATATTTTTCAACTATTCATTCTACTGTTTCAAAATAGAGAAATTTACCCCGGATTATTCCTTGAAAAATATTCCTTACCCGACCATTCACTCTTTTCTCCTTCACCTCACCGAAAAAATTGAAAACTTCGTGAGGAGACTTCGATGGAAGCCCCACTTTTTTCTTCGGTCTACGGACACTTCATATTATTCCACGGAATATTTTAACCTGAAGACTCAGCGTACACCTCCTGTATGCAAATGTTTGAACTCTTTCGAGAAGGACCTTTTCGACCTGATCCCCAAAATCAAGTTTCGTGGGGCTTCATATGAATTCCAGAATTGTTAAAGTCAGATATTAGAAACTTAAAAAACTCTAAGCACCTGTGTGTAAAATCCAAATCAAATAACATTTATAAATATGATCCTTCAAATTACATAAGTATTCTTAAAAAGAACATAACTAGTAATTACAAAGTAGACAGAAGAAACCTAACATTATCTGAATTCAATCTAGACACAGCTAAATTCGCCAATGAATTAAATATTAGTGACAAAATTGGCAAAGTTTCTATTAAGAAGCTTACGTTATATTTAAGGACCACAAACCAAATTTCCAAAACAAATTACAAGCTAGGCTAATAAATCCTACTAAAAGTGACTTAGGCATAATTTCTAGAGAGATTCTAAAAACCTAATACAGAAGTTGCTATCGAATTTACAACCAAACCTTTGGAAAAGTTCTTTGGATTCTAACTACTGGTTTAACAACATCAAAATCAAATCTAAGTCCACCTTCCTTAAATTCGATATTGTCGACTTCTATTTTTCTATATCAAAGGACCTTCTTGAAAGTTGCTTAAATTTTGCTAAAAATTACGTGAACATTTCGGATAGGGACTATAAGATTATCTTAGCGGCCAGAAAATCCATTCTCATCTTTAGTAATTCCACATAGACGAAAGGGCCAAAGGATAGTTTTGATGTCCCGATGGGAGCGTATGATTCAGCCCAGGTGGCAGATCTTGTGGGTATTTACATTTTCGATGTTCTAAGTAGGTTTTACGACCCAAATTAGGCCTATATCGGGATGATGGATTAATATTCATCCCTAATTCCAATGGGCCCTACAAAAATAGAATACACAAAAAATAATTAGAGTCCTGAATTACCTCGGTTTTAAGGTTGAAGTCACATCTAATCTTAAAATCGTAAACTATCTAGACATCACCCTTAATTTAAATGATGGATCCTACCAGCCATTTCTCAAAGAAAATAATTCCCCCACTTATATTAATATTTCATCCAACCACCCCCAAAATATTATAAAACAGATACCCAATATAGTGAATAATAGAATCAACCAATTATCATCCAACATTAAAACTTTCAATGCAAGTAAAGATATGTACAATAAGGCCCTTCAAAAAAGCGGATATAAAAACAAATTAACATATAATAAACCTACAATCGACACCGAACCATTTAAAACTAAAAATAAAGGAAACTGTAGAAAAATAAAGATAATTTGGTTTAATCACCCTTATTCAAAATTAACTAATATCAATATTGGTAAATAATTTCTCAAATTAATAGACAAAAGTTTTAATAACAGTAATACTTTACGGAAAATTTTTAATAGGTACATCCTTAAAATCAGCTATTCTTGTACCCCTAATATAAACAACCTCATTAACTCCCATAATAGAAGTATTCTAATGAATTCACGCAATACTGATTCTGGGTCTGGAATTTTAAATAAATGCAGCTGTAGCTCTGTGGACGCCTTCCCGGTGGAGGGCAAATGTAAATCCACCCAGTTGATTTATGAAGCCCGCATTTCTCCATCAAACAATAAAAATAGCTACCGAACCTATATTGGTATGTCCGCTGGACCTTTTAAGTAGAGACTTTATAACCACAAGTATTTTTCGAACCGGGTCAAAAGTTTACCAGATAGCCCTTTCACGAATATTCTGGAAAATGAAAGAGAAAGGGCTGGATCCTGAAATTAGATAGAAACTAACAGGTTCAGCCCGTATTCCGAGGGATTCTTGTGATAGGTGATATCTGTGTTTACTAGAACAAATTTCGATTTCTGCTCCTGAATCTTAGAAGGGTATTAATCAGTAAGTGCCGCCATAAAGCTATTTTTTGAATACTTAAATTTAAAATTTAAATTCCTGAATTTTAGATTTTAGAATATAAATATAAGTTTAATGATTTTGAGAAATTAATTTAATTTTTATTTTAAATTTTAACTTTAAAATGTATTTTAACCCCTCTAACTTCCTCTCTCAATCTCCTTTAATTATCTATCTTTATAAAATATGGATTCCTTTACTAAGCCCTCTTTTTTCTTTTGTTAGTATATATATATTTTTTAATAATTATAAATTTATAATTTTCTGTAATTGTTATTTAGCTCGTCTATACCTAGAAACATTTTTAATCAGATAAACTAAATAAAAAGATATTAAAAATCTTATATTTAAATTTATTTTTCCCCCTAAATATACCTTTTCAAATAAGTTTCTAAATTCCTAACCCTTTTAAACATTTAAAGTTAAACGTATTTGACACGTATCGAGCGTTTCCTATTTGATATTTGATATACATAATATACATAATTTTTAATTACGTTGAAGTTCAATACGGGTGATGGAGTGAATATAATTCATAGTTAACATCGACCTTATGTGAAATTATGTATACAACAAAGAATTTTTGGTTCATACGAGAACTTCTTTCTTGCAAGAAGATCTTTGTTTTGGTTTAGCCTTGTAATGATATATATATATATATATATATATATATTTGGAAATAAGTGTTTAAATCCAAACACTGAAACAACATATGATTGTAGGAAAGAGGACATATATAGAAGAAATTATGTACATGTTTTAAAACATAATTCATATATATATATATATATATATATATATATATATATATATATATAATATTTAATTATGCAAGTAAGGTTAAAGATCCAAAAACACTTCTTTCTCTGAGATTTATTTTATCTAATTTACTTTGGTTCGCAGACGTCTTTAAATATCCGATATCAATCAAATTTCATTCTACTTTTGAAACAAATTACAATATATATTTTACAACTAAGTGAATCAACTCAATATCACAAACTGGCGCGCTGATACACAATGACTAGATTAAAAAATTAAAGAACATACACGGGCCCGTGTTGTATAACAGTCAAAAGCCAATTTCTAGAGACACAAGTCTGTCAAACTACAAATATATTTTTCATAATTTACTAAAAATCTCAAGCTGCCTTATTACTAGAGTAACTCAAGTAATAAGACAGTTTTAAAAAAAAGTGAAATTAAACATTTCAAGACATTAGTTAATGTCAGTTTAGAATTCTCTGACAAAATCAAAGAAAGCAAACATACACCGAAATCGCGCAAACGTAACATCATATGCTTCAATTTTCGTTTTAGTCAAAACAGCAAAACAATCATTGGAAAATATGTATATATTTAATTCACAAAGATTTCAACAATTCGCCTACCCTAAAATATATTTAAACAAAAGCAATGTTAAGGTTAGTTATAGCTGTGTCAAGAACCATATATATATATATATATACATATATATACATATATATATATATATATATATATATATATATATATATATATATCACTGCATAACAATTTATAAATAATTATAATTTATTATTTCTGAGAAAATAACAATTTTTTATTTACTAAAAACATGTTCAATGTGCAAAGTAATAGTAACACCATATCAATAACAGTAACCCTAAAAAAGTAATTCTGACTACCAAAAATCACGACCTGTCAGCTTAACGGTCAATGTAGGATCGAATGTATAATTTACAAAGCTAGTATACATATTCCCAGCAGTACTAAGTTCTGTTTTGGATCAAATGAAAACAAATACATATTGCGAGTTAATAATCATGAATTAATTTTTAATGTTATTATATATAAGAATATTACTGCACTCTCTAAAATGTTTTTGTTTTTACAAAACAACAACATCACGGAAATATTACCTTGGAAATCATCCCGAAAAACAAATACTGTAATAAAATAAGAAACATATGTAACTTATATAACTCATGAAAGTTTCGTACATTTTAGAAAAAAGTTATCATTGGAAAACTTAATAATCTTAATTTATTAAGCAAAATAAATTAATGACGACATGCAAACAAAGACATAATTATCTGCTTTGACACTGACTAACTATATAACCCCAAATTTTAC
>JBBBDQ010000222.1:3352500-3505000 GCA_037127315.1 Ascarosepion bandense
CAAAGGGAGATGTAATCTTTTTAGAACATTTCACCCCCAAGCAAAGAAATAAAACTACAAAGACGCCAGTAAATATTGAGCTTGAGAGAATATGAAAATAGTTTCTGCTTAGTCAGAAATCGAAAGAAACATGATTGTTCAAGCATTTATCACGTATGCCACTTAAATGGCTGACTGAAAGTTAGATAACAAAGGAACCTGAACACGCGACAGCAAAAAAAAATATATTGCTTCGGCCCGAGGTTATTAATTCTAGAAGACATCAATTTCTCATGACGATTTACGAGTTGAAATTTAATTGCAAATTTTTTTCTGATGTAGTAATTTAAATTCTACATTCTTTTTATAATCGTTTATTTGATTTCCTCTAATATGTTCAGCTTTTCTCAAAAGAAAGAGACAAACAATAAAAAAAAATATTTTTTTATTTTTATCCCAATTAAAGGTGAAAATATTTTTAACTTTGTGAAGATAGTTATTATAATGATTTTATGAATTGACACTCAACTCGAGTAAATCTATTTATATTAAAATAGTATCTCTGATTTTATAACCATAACTCTGTTGTGAATAAGAGATTTTACTTTCAAGATCAAAAGAAAATATTTTATTTTTATTTTATTACAGCTGTAATATTATATATGTATATGCTTCATTTTGTCAATTAAGTTGTTTATGTAGAACATAAACCGAAACTGGTCTTGTGTTCCGATTATATATCTTGAGATTCATGACAAAATCAAATAGACATCTGTATAGTTGATTTCTTGATATGACGTCTTGTCTTCGTTCGCTTTCATACCACTGTAACGTAATTCCCAATGTATTTTCTGTAGATATATTTTATGAAATGTGTTCTAATGGGCTCTTCTTTTAGTACTTCAACAGCATGAATTTTGTCATATTAACAAGGTTTCATCATTTGTCTGTGAAATTGAACCGTAATTTTTATTCTAATAGTTTCTTTTTCACACTTATCAACTGTAGAACTCTTTCGATTTCGTTTTTCTTTGAAATTTTCTTAAAAATTAAAATCAACATCAATTGTCACTTATGAATCTTTTTTTTAATGTACTTTCTTTTCACAAAAGTCTCCTGATTTTCTTCCATTCTCAGTAACCCTGTCTTCTCAAAAGCATCATTTTGATTTGGGATAAAAAATAAACTTTTTTAGATGCATTTATTATTCAAAGGCACGTATTCATCTGTGCGTTATCCTCATAAGGTTTCAGTCTTGTACCCGGCGGTCCTGAAATATTTACCTATAATCAGTCCTCATATCCTGTTTCCTTATTTTTTCTATTGACATTAATATTTACTCGGTATGCTTCAATCTTTTCTCCTTGACAATCCCTTTTGTCTTAGTGGCATAATCCCTTTTGTCTTAGTGGCATAATCCCTTTTGTCTTAGTGGCATAATCCCTTTTGTCTTAGTGGCATGATCCCTTTTGTCTTAGTGGCATAATCCCTTTTGTATTAGTGGCATAATCCCTTTTGTCTTAGTGGCATGATCCCTTTTGTCTTAGTGGCATAATCCCTTTTGTCTTAGTGGCATAATCCCTTTTGTCTTAGTGGCATGATCCCTTTTGTCTTAGTGGCATAATCCCTTTTGTCTTAGTGGCATGATCCCTTTTGTCTTAGTGGCATAATCCCTTTTGTCTTAGTGGCATAATCCCTTTTGTCTTAGTGGCATGATCCCTTTTGTCTTAGTGGCATAATCCCTTTTGTCTTAGTGGCATAATCCCTTTTGTCTTAGTGGCATAATCCCTTTTCTTTGGGTAAAATGAATAAAATAGCCAAATATATTACAAATATTCTTATCATTTTATATTCTAGTCGTGATAATGCATCGTTGTTGACGTTCAATCAAAGTGAAATTGAACATACATATTTCTTTAAAAAAGAATAATTTTTGTGTTCGACCTCTTAATTGCTATTGTTGCCAGGTTCTTTCTGTGATAGCATTTTGTTTGGATAACAACTATGGACAAATAGTGAACATCCAAAAAAGACAAAACAATACGAAAATATAGAAATACATTTTTATCTTAGAAATATCAGCAATAAATATTTATATAAATAATGATCAACATTTATATAAATAATGATCAACATTTATATAAATAATGACCAACAATACTATTTCACTGTGTAGGGCCAGGAAGTCTTTCCCATCTGAATTCATCCTACACATATCTAAATCTACCATCCGCCCGTGTATTGAATAATGTAGTCATATCTGGCCGGGTGCCCCTGCTATCCACCTCGGGGTCCTTGACAAAATCTAGCGGAGAAGCTGTAATATGATCGATCCCGACTTTGCAGCTCAGATGCAGTCATTTCTCGCCGGTGTAATTGGTTTCTCCGTGTTTCTTCTACAAATATTTTCATGGCTTCTGCTCTGATGAACTCAGCTCAGTAATGACCCTATGTATAAAATTACTCGAGCTACTAGATTAGCAATTAGATACCACCCTTTTACAGTGAAATCAATAAAATGTAGCTGAAATTTCTACTCCATCAGCTTCTTTTTTCGCACTTTTTGCCTGTGGAATTCTATTCCGTATACTTGCTTCCCCGACAGCTACAATCACCAAGAATTTAAATGTAAGGTCAATAGTCATCTCCTATCTCACTGACTCGCATCCTTTCTTTCATGCTCTTTTCGCTGTCCACTTCATTCTCATCACACCAGTATTCTTACCCTTCTCTCACCGATTTCCTAACACCCCCTCTACCCTGTCACTCTTTCTCTTCAATTTTCTCCAATGTAAACCCCTGCGCACCAGTAGCAGTAAAACTGCCTTGCTTGGTGTAAAATGATTAAAAAATATATATATTTGTAGCGAAATGACCAACAATGCACATTTATTCTTTAATGTATTACAGAATGGCAAGGCCAGGTCCAGATGGTCAGCGCTGGCCAGGGTGCTTTGTGAGTGGGCTATTCAGACAGTGACAGATTGTCTTTCTCTAAATTTTGAATATGTCTAAGACGACGTGAACTCAACAGAAGATTTCAAGTATTCTGAAGCGTCGTTATGGGTTAGCAACCAGCTAAGACCACCTTCGGTGGGGACGCTATGCCATCTTGCAATATGCGTTCCTGTGGCGTTACTTCTCTTACTTGATTCTAGAATAAAACCTGCCCCCCCCACTCTCTCCTAATAAAAAGAATAGGAAAAAGAAAATACTCTTTTTTGTTAACACGCTTTTAAGTAGTAGCGCTGGGTTCAAGAGACGACACTGAACACAATAAATCACTAACAATTCATCGTAAAATGACCAAGAATACATTTCATCTGTAGTTGAAGGCATACGACTATGTTTCAAATATTTAGATTCCGGCATTAAATAACCAACATATATTGACAATGCAATGTTTGTTTTTACCTTTTTTTGAAAAGCACGTCATGTTTCCAAAATTTATACTTCAATAATTATTAAACGTAAAATCTGCGAAGACTAAGAATCTAAATCTTTATTCTACGTATTTCTTATTATTTACGTTGGAACTAATGTCCTCTCTTTTATTCTCATAAAGTTTTAACCATTGAATTTCCGGCCCTATTCAGGTGTCTGTTGATCCTTTTAATATTTAAGAAATTACTAACTGAAGACATTTAATCTAAAAGGGTAGAATATATTCAATTTTAAGTCTACAAATCTAGCTTCCGAAATACCCTACTGGACACAAGCCTAGTAATGTGTAAGGTCCGGAATTTGGTGACATAATAACTGAGACTTAAAGGCATGTATTAGGTTTGAAGAAGTAGGCTTAAATGGGGTCGATCGAGCAACAAGTGAGCAGTACCAAACAAAAACAAAATGAAATATCTGTTGACATGAACACGGAACAAGAATAATCTACACCTGTCAATTAAATATAATGTTCAGTTTAAAATAGTCGAAACGTTGTGATAATGAAGATATTATTTCAAATGAGATTTTAGTTCGTCCGTGTAAACAATATATATAAATATATATATACATATAGTGAATCGAACATCTTTGCATATTGTTTCCTTGCTTTTTCTTGATGTCATGCAATGTTTGTTACTTGTATATTTTTTATAAATCAATCAAGTGATATGCATTTTAATTTGTTAAATATTTTACTGCAGGATTTGTACCACATTTTTATTTTTGAGATGAGGGAACTATCAATTAATGTAATACGAGAAATAGTGTTTTATTCGTTTTTATAATTAGAACGATATTTGTAATCGTAATGGTTATAATAACTTCATAGAAAATAATTTTAACTTCATTTACCGAGCAGCCAGCATTACAGTTGGTTAAAATTGATTAAATCTCTCCCTTAAACGAACTTTCAGGTAAATACCTTTCTCAAGTCCAGAAGCTTTCATATCTGTTTCTCATTTTGAAAAAGGTATATTCTTAGCATTTTGCCAGAAGTTGTGTGTAACTTCAATGTAATTATTTTCTATTTGAATAATCTGGTATCCATTTTAGTTTATCTGTTTTAGAAAGTTCTTAAGTGATGTGGATTATGTTTTTGTGATCCTGTAGCATCAGTCCACAATGTTAAAAAATGATGTTCTCATATTGCTATATATTACGAAATGTTACGAAAAGTCAAGGAAATTTACAAGAAGGATTAACAAGTGACATATTTTAACTTATAAGTTTGACTGTTTTTGAAGGATACTCGTATTTGATTAGCTACTCTGATATTTTTATTAAACAGTATATATTATATATATACATATGTATACCGACGGCGGTCTGAAATATAAAATATAATAGTAGAAATAAACAAATACTGTCAAAAACACATTTGAAAACTCAAAACGTTTTAATACTCTTTCCTATACATATACATACATACATACATACATACATACATACGTATATATGCCGGAATATATTTAAGAAATTTTGTTAAGGAAATATGTGTTATTCGAAACTGCGACCCCTTACAACACAGAAAACGTCAATTGATCTAACACGTCTTAGACACCTCGTCGGCGAATTATTTCTCAATTTAAACGAAGACAAATATAGATTATAAGCACAAATTCTTGATTCCTCGTAATATTCAATTCTGGTTTGAAAGCATATATTAATGTAACAAAAGTTAGACAGAAATTTTATGAAATGTATCACGAAATAAATATATATATACAATATATATATATATACAAAGAAAGGATAATCATAAACGGCGAAACTAAAAAGTGAATGAGGGCGCTAAACAATGATTCACGACCAAAAAAAGATAATTTTTCTGCTGTCCTTTACTTAATCTATTATATATATATATATATATATATATAGTGGGTGGGGGTGTTACTAGGTTTCATGTTGATAATTATGTGTTTTTTTCTCAATCCTCACGTGGTAAGAGTGACGAGATACTTAGTTCTCGTTCATCATACCGTCCGTATTTGCTTGCACACACACACACACACACACACACACACACACACACATATATATATATATATATATATATATATATATATATATATATATATATATATATATATATATATATAATAGCGCTGGTGCAAATATTAAATTTATGATAGCAGCAAAAGAATGACAACATATATACTATTCCGGAAATTAATATAACAATAATGAAACGTAAGTCATTTCTGTATCTATTCATCAAAATATATAATAATTTAAGCGGGCAACTCAAATGTATTTGTATTCATCTTTTTAGGTTGTTTACGAATATATCGCTATACTTTATATTAAATATATTATAATACCGAGCATAAACAAAAATAAGACAAAAATTGTTTTAACAGTAAGTTCTAATCGATGAAAATCTTTTGTACATTAGAATTGAAGTATATATGTTGTCATTATGTGTGTCTGTGTATGTGTCTTAGATGTTTCATGTTTTTTGAGGGAAGGCTTGTATTTTTTATAAATGTTTCTTCCTGCATTATGAGTGTAACATAATCTGTATTTTGTTAGATATTACTCTGAATATAACTCTACTGCATTAATGTAAATGTTAGGAGACAAATAATTTCCTGTTATTGGATAGTTTAATTTTACTTTAGTGCAGAGCTATTCTTTTATTCAGCCCTTATATCGCCCCCCCCCGTATATTTTTGCGCATTCATCGCATTTTGGAGCATAAATTACGTTCTCATAGTTGCAGCTCAGATCTGTTTTTATTTCGAATGTAGATATGTTTTCGAACTTGAAATATTTTCCTTCTGTTATGTTGCATGCCCCATTTCAAGAGTTACCCCCATATAAGCTGTTTAAAATGTATCACCTACTCCCTAGCACGACGATTTTGCACAATAGTATCTGAGGAAACCCTCTGTAATATATATATATATATATATATATATATATATATATATATATGTGTGTGTGTGTGTGTGTGTGTGTGTGTGTGTGTGTGTGTGTCCACTTCGTAAACGGTGAGGATAATCCAACAAGGTTAACTTAATATAATATATAATATTAAGTGTTGTATCTATATAGAGAGCTCAGTGGATGTTATCCAGAGCAAACAAACACCAGCGTTCAAAGATTTAGATATTCTTTTAGAGATCAAACTTTTCACGACGGTCAGGACAATCCCAGACAGATCTGACGCCAATACATTTTTCTTTCCTTTGTCTTTGTTGTTAATTTTACTTTTTTATTTTCATTTTTATTTTTTTATTCTTACCTTTTTCTCTTCAGTTAACGAAAATGTTTATTCCGGCAAAAGTTTTTGTACCAAATAGAAGTTATATTTTAAGGTCTGATGAAATGAGCTAATTAACTCATAGAAATGAACTATAGTTTATAACCACTTGAAATGACGTGTTGAATTTTCCTTTATATATATATATATATTTTATGCAGGTTTTTATTAAAAATGACAAAAGAAGTTGTGATGGAACATAGTTTATGACAACACAAATATCATAGCATCATCTACGTGCAAAAAAATGAGAGCATTAGTGGCCTTATTAATAAACCGAAAAACTCAACACTCAATAACAAGTACGACCACGCTGACAACGTGCTTACTGTGTTTGGTAACACCTACGACTACTCCATGCTATACATAACACCACTTACATTCTGTTATACGTAAAATAACATTCATTTTCGAAAATGACTAAAACTATAACGGAAAGCGGATAAACAAAACATTTGGAAATTTTTATATAATTTATATCCTCAAGATCACATTAAAAATAACATTAAAACTTAACCATCACATCCTGTCTGTCATTTTGAATGATATATATATATATATATATATATATATATGACAGACAGGATGACAGACAGGATGTGATGGTTAAGTTTTAATATTATTTTTAATGTGATCTTGAGGATATAAATTATATAAAAATGTTATGCCATATAAGAAAGATAAATATATATATATATATATATATATATATATATATATATATATATATATATATATCTTCATTATATGGCACTATTAAAGAAAAATACGCAGTAAGACCTTTCATTACTAATAGTAATTTTTTACTTTTCGTAAAAATAATGAAATAAGCCGTCATTGCCTAGCTTCTATTTTCTCCCCAATCAAAGAACATATGGATAATGCATAATTTCATGAGTTTCAGATAGATCTCAAAACAAGTTCAGCAGAAACTTACATCCGACACTCATATGGGGCTTTACATTGATACAAAAAATTTGCTGGATGTGTTCTTCCTGTTTCAAAACTGGATTTTAATTTCGAGGGTGTTTCAAGAGTAGTTCGTTTAATAGTACCAGATTGGAAGGATGGGGAATCAAGTATTACAGCAAATTCTATAATCTCGGGCAAGGAACTCAGTGAGAAATTTAATGTTCATCATGTGATATTTCAATGTCAATTGAAAAATGCTGGAATGGTTTCTGCTCTTGGAACATGGTTCCATAATATACATTCTTTCAAATAATTGCTTACACGACAGCATTACGTGATTGTTTTGGACGGGGTTTTAACAAGCGATGAGAAATGAATCCTTTACACTAATGGTAAACGTCATCGTCGGTAGACCAGTCATAGATACAGACCTCTCAGTAACCAAGAGTAGAAATTAATCCAAAGAAATCATATATGGTGGGATATTCAGGAAATCATCCATTATGAACTGTTAGACAATAATCAGATAATTAACACTCATTTTACTGCCAAATATTTAGTTTTTTGAAAGCAGTTTTGGACAGAAAACACCCATTTTAGACAAAAGAAAGTAAGTGATCCATAACAATAATTTCCGTCCTCAGATTGCACGATTGATTAAATATCTATTAAAGCAGCTTGCTTGGGAAAAATACTTCGTCCTCTCTTTTCCCTTGTACTTTGCTTCTTTTACCTATCTTTTGTTAACCTTAACCCTAACCCTAAAATGTCATGTCAGGCGAAAACCGCAAACAGATTCATTTCAGATCGGTTCTTGAATACAACAAATAGAAAATGAAAATCCCAATTTCTTTAATATTCTAATAATTAATGTTGTGCTCATGTACAAGAAGATATGTGAAGAAATTGGCCGAAACGATTCAAACATACCGGATCTACTTATTGAAAACAGAACTCTTCTTTTTCGTCTAAAAACAGTTTGAAGACCATTA
The DNA here is from genome assembly GCA_037127315.1 of Ascarosepion bandense. Classification (NCBI taxonomy): domain Eukaryota; kingdom Metazoa; phylum Mollusca; class Cephalopoda; order Sepiida; family Sepiidae; genus Ascarosepion; species Ascarosepion bandense. Next base: position 3,361,093 of record JBBBDQ010000222.1, read on the forward strand.
AGGTGCTAGACTGATGACATACGTGTTCATAATTGGTATAAAAATGATCTTGAATAAATCATCAATAGTTTTATTATATGTTCTCCAAAGTGGATCTTTATTCCAAAATAGAGATTTACACCCCAGCACATTCCAATCGGTTACCCATCTAGGTACTCGACCAGTTTCAACGCTGCCTAACTTCGGTAATAGTACAGAAACCGCTGTTTCAACTTGATGTGGCCTGTGATCTTACGGAAACCGGTGGTTCGATTTGGTGTGGCTGGTATCCGTACGAAACAGGTGTTTTAACTTAATGTGGCTGATGATTGTACGGTAACACTTGTCTCGACCTGACGTGGCCGGTGATCGTATGGAAACCGGTGTTTCGACTTTGACGTGGCCAGTGATCCTACATAAACCGGTGTTTCAAATTTAATGACATTAGTTATACCTAGAATTCGTACCTAAAATTTCAGAATGTGTAATGAAAACTTAAGACTCTTTAATTACTTCAATGTGTGAATTAGTTCGAAAAGATATTATAAGAAATTCAACGGATTATGTGTTACCGCAGAGGTATTTTGTTCAAAATTGTAAGATATAACAGAATTAAAATATTAAGTGTAAAATCCGAGATAAATTCTTAAATAGATTCATCAGATCTTCACGTTACCCAGTAAAAAATCGGTAAATTCAGAAAGACATAAGACAACCGTTGCAAACTGGTGATGAATAATGTTGGGGAGTCACTTCTTTTACACACTCGAAGGACTTGTCCAAGGTGTACTTATATTCCTGCATCCTAAGAACGGGTGTCTGTAGGGTGTTAGAGAGTTGTGGAATTTTTTTTTATTATTACTTGGAATTTTTGTTACCTGTGAGTACGTCATTTTGCTAAACATTGTTGTATTTGTCTTTGTTGCTCCTCTGTTTTATTTCTGGACTTTTGTGTGGAAACTTTTGTGAGAAGGAGCAAGCCCAATTCTGGCTTCATCTCCCCAGCCTTCTACTTCTTCGGCAGTTGTGTCGAAGTTGACTCCTTCACCGTCAGTTTGAAATCAGGCTCCCATGAAAAGGGATGCCAACTACTACCTGACAATAAAAGAAAAATATAAATATTTGTACAAAGAAAATGAAATTATCGTCATTCCAGAAGTTCGAAAAAGATCGCCACCAGGATAATTTCCCTGTTAACATCCGACTCCAAAACCAGATCGTTTGTGGGCATAAGTAGGGAAAGCATGGAGGAGACTCTTAAGAGCTTTGTTATTAACCCGAGAGTACTCGCCAGAAGATCCCATGCCATGTGGGATGTTCTGTTTGGCTCGGAGTAGGAAGCCAAAAAGCTGCCGAGTTCATGTTTACAAGCCAAGAGAGTTCGCCTAGAGATTGAATATATGGACACAAGGCGCACTCATATCATGATACACGGAGTACCTCTGAAGATCTGTTGTGATCATGTGGGTGCTTTTCTGACCCAGTTAGCCACCGTGGAGGAAGGTAATAGAGTTGTAAGCAAGGCGGGTGTGTCAACGGAAGATGTTAGCGTCTATGTGCTAGTTGAGAGAACTAATTTTTAGCGAGTGCCTTACATCATCTTATGCAACGGGCAAATGTTGTTTTTGGCCGTGGAAGGTCGCAGACCGCATTCCTGGCCCTGCGGAACGGCGGGCCACCTAGTAAAACAGTGTCTCACTAAGAAACAAGAAGGACAAATCGAGACAACAACAACAACGCCAAAAAAAAAAAAACCAAAAAAAACCCAGAGTTCACAGGGACACCGGCTACGACAGGAGCGACAGCGGTACAACCTGGAAAAACAACCTCCACAGAATGGACGGATGTACTCAAAAAGTGCAAAAAGACTGCTTTTTACCTTTCAAAGCAGGACTCCCCGTCTAAGACTATGTCTCTCTCTAAGAAGCAACAACAACAACAGCAACAGCAACAACAACAACAGCAAAGAAAGTAGCAGCAGCAGCAGCAGCAACTACAAAACACGGAGACGGAAATGGAGGTGGAGGTGATGCCCACTCCGCGATCTTCATCCCTGAAAAGAGGACATGAAGAGAAGGAGAAGGAGCTAAGAAAAAGATCAAGATAGAAAGCAGTGATCGTGGCAGATGTAAGGTCATTGCTAAAACCCAATCCATACCCGTGTCTTCGGCAAGAACTCAAAACATGATGGGGAGGAGTCAGTCTGCCACCCCTGTTAGACGTATTTCGTCCTCTTTTCCCACACCCCTCTCCCAACGAAAAACACCCCCTGAAACAGCCCCCTCTTCCCAGACCATCGCTCTCAACAAGAAACTAAACTCTAAACTAGAAACACCCAGCAAGAAACTCCTGCCTCGGATCCTGTTCAATCTATCCCGAAGGGGAAGGAAAGGAAGACGAGAGTAAATCCCCTTAACAAGCTAGAGGTCTGCAAAGTAAACAGGTCGGCGTCAGGGAGGGACCTTATCTCGCAGCGGAAGACCCTCCTAAAGCCTTTGTTTAAGCACGGAAGGCCATTTAAAGTTTGGGACATGCTAGAGGGGGTAATCGCCGCATTCCCTAAAATAACCATGGCCCAGATTGGAACTGAAAATCTACACAAATAGGCAAAATATTGTGCGGGGAGGTTCCCTGTTATCCTTTAGCCTTCTCTTTATAGGGCCATATAGCTAACGTTTCCCACGGACGTTGGCGGCATCGTCCAGGATGGAAAAATTACGTTCGACATCGGATCAGGAAGCCTGGGACAATCCGTCGAGGTACCTACTGCCATAGATTTCCGACTTGTATGTGACTAGGTGTAAATGATGGCAATTAAGTTAGGCGTGTTTTAATGCGAGGGGCCTGAGGTATAGGAGTAAGGCTGCTCGCCTGCTTCGGGATCTCTTGTCCTTCAGCATGGATGTTGCCGCAATCCAAGAGACTCACTTTGTTTGCAATGCTGATGCTTGTGTGCTGTCTAGCGATTTTGTCGTCTAATCAGCATATGGAAACCGTGTGAACATGGGTGCAGAACTGCGTAAGGAAGAGATTCGCCAAGGCAGCCACCTACATACTCTTCGGTCGCATGTCCGGGGCATTTCGGCGGCATTTCAAGATCCTGTTTACCAAGAAGCCTGGTCTCCGTGACGAAGAGTTTCGCAGCTATTTGGATGACTTCCCCCGGCGAAGGAGAGATTACGGAGGACGAAGTCTACGCGGCTTTGAAGAAGGTCGGCAGAAGCAAATCGCCGGGTTTCGATGGTTTGCCCTATGAATTGTACTTGAGGTTGTCGCACATCTTTGTCCCGATTTTGACAGTCATGTATAAGAACTGGTTCCGGCAGGGTCCGTCCCCAACCGGTTCACCAGGGGTGTGATCACGCTGTTGAGAAAAGGCAACAATTTTGTGAAGGTGTTAGAGGGTTACCGGCACATAACTCTGCTAAACACAAAGTTAGAGATTTTGGCCAAGATCTTCTCAAATCGTTTGCAATTACTTGCCGAGTCTCTGTTAAGACCTGAGCAGACTTGTGCTGTGAAGGACCGAACAATTCAGAGCAACCTGCATTTGATACGCACGATCATAGAGGGGATAAAAGATGACGAAGAAGCTGCGCTGATCAATTTGGATCAGTCTAAGATAGGTTTGACCATCGTTACACGGCGGCTGTCCTGCGGGCCACTGGATTCGGTACCAGCTTCCGCCGCTGGACTGGACTCCTGTATCGGTTTCCAGGGCTGTGGTGTAGGTGGGCGGTGGGTTGTCGTGTTTTCCGGCGCCGTCTAGATCGGTCCGACGGGGTTGTCCACTATCGCCCCTATATTTTGCTTTGGCGTTGGAACCCCTCCATGCCGGTTGGAGGACGGGTCTGCGGTCAGGAATCGCTGCGGTCAGGAATCAGGAATCTGTGTGGAATCGCTGTCTCTGATGTGCTCGAGCCAGAGTTTCCGCATGCGCCGGTGACGCTCTGCTTTCGTGTCCTCCCGGAATGATATTGAGGTGTTGCAGGGGGCGCTTGGGCGGTGCGAGTATGTCCGGATAGGCCGCAGCAGGTCGTCCGGCTTGCGGTTGGTTGCCTGGAATGATTTTGCCCTCCCGGGGCCCTTTCACTGGACGACGGTTCTCTCCGCGTTCTTGGAATGTAGTTTGACCCCGACATCTGATTAGAGATAAATTGGTCGGAGGTGCTTGCTGGGGTGATTGCTGGCCTTGCTATTGCTCCCCACATCTCGAGGCTATTGCTCCCTACATCTCGAGGCGGTGCCGTGGGTCTCGATCATCTCAACTTTTCTTCTGGAATGACGGGTGGCCTTGCGAGCCGTTCCACGGTCTACTGGCTTTTAGCGGCCTAGGAGGGTCTTCTGTCGTGGATTGGTGGAGGGCGTCGCGAGATATTCATTGCGCGATGTGCTCCACTTGTCGGAGGATGAATTTCGCTCGTTCCAGAATTGGGCGCCTGGTGCCGCTTTTCTCAGGAGCTCTGAGATTTCGCTCGCCTGGCGATTAGCTCGGAGTCGGTTGCCTCTCAGTGACTGGACCTTCATATGGGGCCTGATCTTTGGGCTAAAATGCTCTGCGAGGACTGAGGCTTGGAGGAGGTGGCTTCCCGTTCCTTCTACAGTTGTTCGCGGGTTCGCTCTCTGTGGGGACCGTGTCGGTGAGTTGACTGTTCGCGTCGCGCAGCGGGTGCTTGTGCTCATTGATCGTGCATTTGCCTGTGATTGTTTATCAACCTCGTTTCCTGCGATGGAGCGTGTGATGTTTCTGTTGCTGCTGGCCGTGGCTCGGGTGGTGATTTGGACGGCGCGAAGGACGGAGTTCTTGCGGGGTTGGCGTCTTTCACATCAGGATCTAATTCGATATATTGAGCATCAGCTCAAAATGAAGATTAGAACTGATTGAGAACGTTTGACTTCGACAGGCTTCAGCAAAAGGTGGGTAAGGCCTGGTTCGCGTGAAGGGGGCAACCTTGATTTTCTTTTTTAGATCTGCTGGTTACATCGGGGTGGATTCCTTTGTAACCCTTCCCTGGTTAAGGTAGCTCTTTTTTGTGTACCTAGTTAATGTGAATGAATATTTTCCTAGCTTGTACCCGGCTCTCACTTTTGTTATGATCCAAGTCGAGATTCCCAACCTCCCCAGTTTGTTTTGGTCTCCTTTTATCTCTGCTTTGATTTTCCCATTCCATTAATTATTTTACCCCTCCCCCAACTCCCTTAGCGAGTGCACTTTTTGATTTCCACATGTTTATTTGAGGTTTAAATTGAAAACATTATGTTGCTAATTTTTATTCGGTGTTTTATATAAAATGTATTATTGTATTAAAATGTATTTTTAGTATTGGTATTTTTGAGAAATATTTAACTTATTTAGTATTGTGAGAGGTTATTATGGAATTTCAATATTCATCATCATGTAAATAAATATATATATATATTCTTTTTAAATTTCAGATACAAAAAAAATTGGAAATGTTAAAAAGTATGTAACCCCCAAAGGGAAACAAGATATTTGAAATTTATTGTGTGACAAGATACTTTTTGAAAATTCAAAGAAAAAAGGTATTTCTACATTAGTAACTATAAAATTGACTCTAAGTATCAATCAATATAGCTTTTAGAAAAAGTTAAATGTCTTAAAAATATTTTATGAATGTTACCTTGCGAATATAAGAAAAGGGAAGAGGTGAAAAATAAAGATTATATGTTAATAACATGAAAACTAATGACTGTCTCTCTGAAAGCATCATATAGAGAAGCGTATAAGATGAGTAAAGTCCTTGCCGACGACTTCTTACTAGTAAGTTTTGGTGATGGAACATATTTTGGAAGCAAACATTTAGTCTCTCACAAAAGAATCTAGCGTCCTTACCAAGGGGATGTGTTTTCCCTCTGTCCGTTCTACAAATATTATCACGGCTTCTGCTCTGTACCTGACCACCTGAATCTTTCGTGCTACTAGATTGGCAACTAGTCCTACTCTTTTATCGTCACAATAGTCAACTGAAACAACCATTTCTATTCCACTATACTCATACTTCTCACATTTCTTCCTACTTCTCACCTGTGGATCTTCCTGCCGTATAATTGCTTCTCTGGTAGCTACAATCTCCAAAATATTTAAATTTAACTTCAATTGCTATCTATTTCCCTAAACGCCATCCACCATTCTTAGGCGTCCTCTGTACTCTATTTTTCCTCTCGCTGTAACCCCCAGCGCACACGTGGCGCTTCTGTTTTACTTGCGGTGAAAAGCTTATTAAAACAAATAATGAGAAAACAATACCCAAAAAAATGAGTAAACTTTCGCAAATTGAATTTTCGCAGGTCATAAAATTATGGATCTCAAACATCTGATGTTACTAACAAGACAAATACAAATAATTATTGTAGTTTTTTAGTTTGGAACAGGTCAATGTCAAAATGCTTTAAACTAAATATCTATACAATATTTTTATTCATACTATTTTAATAAAAATGTTCGTATCGAATAAATAATGAATTCATATAAGTTGCTATTTCTTTTAGAGAAGTATATTTTATGAAAACCAGACGGTTTGAGCAAAAAAAAAGAAGAAAAAACTTATATATTTATATCGGCTGTAGTGTGAAGAATCTAATGAACAATGAGAGACGTGATCTCAAGCTCGAATAACAAATCAAATGAGGTGCCCAGCCTAATTATCAAAATATACAAACCTGGGGTTAGTAGATGTAAGAAGAAAAAATATGACATTAAGGGAACAAAGCAAATCAACATTAAAGCAAAAAGCATTTGAAGTCAAGAAGAGAATCTCAAGGAGGCACCAATTATCAGACAGCTGCAGAGGGAATTTTGTAGTTCAAGTAAAATTCTCCTGTGGTTGTATAACACACAACATAAAATAATTTTTTTCTAGCTGAACACAAAAAAATGAAATTTTTGCCAAACGTTTTATTTTTACGTTTCCGTGATTTTGTAAAATATGTGTTTTCCTTTTTATAATTTTACGCAGTGTTTTGGTTTTGTCTTGTGATTTGCGCTTATTATTATTTACTGTTTCCACTAAGCTTTTGTGTCTGGCACAAGAACGTCGATTTCATAGAGAATATATATATATATATATATATATATATATATATATATATATATATATATTAATATTCTTACGAAATAATTTAAAGAGAGCAAATTAATGAAATGGCTCCCAATATTTCCAGGTAGAAAATTGTAGTCTGTCATTAAAAGTAGATTTATTTAAAAAATGGGGAAAAATAAGATCAAAATAAATAAGATAATAATAACAGAAATCAATACAATATGGTGTACATGATGTTAACAGGTACACAGCAAAATTAATGCTTGAAACGCTGCATAATATAATAAAATTTCAAAGGATCAATATTTACAGGAGAATAATAATTTATTCATGTCTATGAATAAAACAAATGTTTTTAGGGTAATTTCTTTATATTCTCATTTTTAAATATTCATAAGCAAACGGATGTACTGGTCATGTAATGAAAAGCGACTTGAATATGAAACTGGAGTGCGGCGTTCGAATTTAGAATGGGTTCGTTATATTCACTTACAAACAAATACAAGGCTTTTATTTTTTAACATGTATTGTATATACTAGGGTAAAAATGCCATTTATTTTTGAAAATTTTTAATTGAAGAACGCTCATCCGTATTCAACAGAGCAATGATTTGTTCAAATGATAAGATAACTCTTTCCCCTTTGATTTTGCTATAGGTTTACATTCAATTTTAGCCATATATTAGGTTGCTGTCCAATATAGTTTGCGATATAAAACTTAACCACAATCTTCGCCGATCTACCCGCGCATATATGCATTATAAATACTTTTTACGGGTATGAATATGTTGCTTGGTTTATTTTATCGCATATCAACATCGGCGGGTCATTTATTGCCAACTAATTTTTTTTATATATTCATTGCTTGTAATACCTTTTTCTTTCAACAATTTATTGTTGTTTTTATATGAGATTTTCTGTATAGTAATACTTTTTCTTTTCGACTATCAGGATTTATTGGGATTTGTTTCTAAGGGCAGCGTCTCCATGTCCTACCCTGTTATTTAACCCATAACTGTAGGGAAGGGACGGATTAATACCTTTCCCAAGGGTACCAGTGCTTAAGTGAATGCAGGGTATTCAACTGGAATTCGAACTTGGCTCACCGATTTCTCTTTCCGAGCCGATATCCAGTGCACTACAACGCACACCCGACACTAAACGTTTACAGCACCTGGTATTCCCAAGCGGTCACCCATCTAAGTACTGACCAGGCTCAACGTTTTTAACTTCGGTGATCGAGCGACATACGGTGTATTCAACGTGATATGGCCGTAAGCCCAGTATGAATATGTAAATACATTTCTAATCTACATAGATATGCATATCTATATCTTTTTACAGTTTTCTGTTTTTAGTTTTGGATTACTTGTGATTTCATTTCTGATTTTGTTTCGATTTATTTTACTTTGAAATTCTTTTAATGATGCGTGTTAAGTCAGCATACAGAGGTATTTTTATACGTTATGATTTGCATGACTATTGTGTAAATTAGCGCAGGTAGATTTTGAAACCGTGGTATTGGATTCAAATTGAAAAATTGGTAAATATCGACCCAAAATAACTTGCAAAATCGTTACTGTTTTTTAAGAAACGTGTTTGAAAAATTCCATTTAGGTTCAAATCTTTAGCGTTGCAATTTCATTCCAGTGACCAGTGAAAGCTTTAAAACACAGCCATAAACAATTTGAAATTTACTGAGGCTTTAATAAATTATATTCACAAAATGAATGACACAATCCCCTTATTAGAAAATCATTGTGTTATTAAATAAGACCTACGTTTATTTGAAAAGGAAGTTATACTGATTTAGCTATACTATGATGCAATATGTTATTCATTGCAGTAAGTTCAGTATGATTTTAAACAAACAATGCAAATTAAAACATGTTGTATTTTAATTTGTTCCAGCAGTATTATGGTGTATATACGCTTTTATCTATTTTTTGTTTTATTAATTATGGTCTAAAAATGATCTGAAAAATCTTACCAACCTTTGAGTAGACTTTTTTAAAATCATTTACATTTTAACACTGTTTTTGTTTATGTAATACAATAAAATATTTCATATTTTGTTTGTAGTGGTTCACAATTCTTCTTCTTCTATGTGCCGTGTCCCTTCATGGGGTAGGGAATAATGACCTTCTACATCTTCCTATTCCTAGTGGCTCTTAGCACGCTTTCTTCTCTTACTCCACCCAAATCCGTTCTGCAATCCATTCGATCAGACCAATCAAGTATATTACGCATTGATTTTCCCTGTTTCATTTTCTTTCTATCTCATCTGTGAATATCGGATTCTCCGAGCTCTTCTTCCTCGTTATATGTCCCAAAAAGTTTACCAGTTCTTTTCCTGATGTTAAGCAATAGTTTCCTTTTCGTATTCATCATCTGCAAAATCTCTTGTTCACAAAATTAATTTTCAATGTGATAAATTAATAAAAGACTTCAAACGCGCACAATTAATATCCTTCAGAACAATGGCCTAGTTGATATGGTTATGCGTATGTTACTGTCATCTAGTGACAGTGAGTTCAGTTTTTCAGATAGGGTAGCACCACTTTAACAGAACCGAACAATAGCCAGCATCACAGGTCAAAAATACGAACAACAGATGATGAAAAGAGGTTACACGTTGAGTATCATGACATCTCTACCAACTAGGATGAGAACAATATTTTGAAATAATGCCCGAAAAAAATGATCTTAATTTATAATATTTTTGTGTGTATATGTGCGAGTACGCTGGATTTCATCTATGTACAATTCATTTTTTTAAGTGATTTTCATCCTCTTAGAACAGGATGGGAGTGAAATATAGACAATCTCTCCACGGATTTGTAAAACTCTAGCGGCAGAGAGAAATATGATTTAACAGAAGAATAATGAAAATAGACAGAGCAATAAACTACTCTGAAGTCATAAAATATGTAAACAGAAAGAACACTTACTTTCACTATTTATATTCAGGCTATTGTTCGCATCTTTCTTTCAGAACTGAACCAATTATTTAAACTCCGGGTTCTGTTCATTATTCTCTTTAAGTTCCCCAGATCGATATAACCTGATGAAGGCCAGATGGCGCAATAGCCGAAAAGTTGTGATAACAACACTAACAAAGATAAGGACTAAATCTAAATATAAATAGTGTAAATAATAATAATTCCTGATCCCAGTAATTCAAACAGAATGATCATTCATACTTAGTTAGATTCAGAAAAAAAAATTGAAATTCTTTGAACACATAAAGAAGGAGGACTTGGAAAATGAAACCGCACAGAGCATACTGAGGACAAGAAAGGTGAAAATAGCGAGGCGCTTACCTAACGAATTTGTGTGAATTGATGGGAGAATAGGAAGTGGGAAACTTAGCTAATGACAAAATGTGCTATGCTTCAAACAAGCTAGGAAGTTTTAAAGGGTTACGATTGCTTTTATGTTAAAGAAACGGGGCACACCCATTTTTTAAAATAAAGTAGCTTTAATTCGAAATGCTCTAAATATACAACTCAAAATGCATGAATTGAACGATTTTCACCGAAGTATGTAATATAATTAAAAGAAACGAATAAGATATTGTAGTGAATAAACATAAAACGTGTATTGTAGAATTTGAATAAATTCGGCTTAATTTAAATTATCAATATAGATATCTTTTTTTATATTCTGCGACCACAGAATATAATATCGCTCAGAAATGTATGTACATTAAAAGATATTATTTAAAATAGAAACGCAGGCTGGCAAACAGAAATCGTGCTTACATGAAATAAATATTTGTTGAAAAATCAGTAATGCAGACACTAAGTGACAAACAAAAGTGCAGCTGTCAAGGTCAGGAAATTTAAAAATTAAAAATTGTATTTGCATTCAAATAAATAATAATTTTTGAAAATTAAGAATCCAAAACCAGCTTTACATTGAAGAAACGTGGTTGTGTTTTCGTATGCAGTTGTATTTAAGGACAGAAGTATGTAATGACGTCAAAGGCAGTGACCGAAAGCAATAATACTAATTCGAAAATATTAAACAATTCGTGAAATTCTGCAACCACAGCTTATATAAGATCAGGATATTCAAGATTGAGATCAGGAATCAGAGAACGTAGGGTAGAGAGGAAAACTTCAGCCAGTAACCCCCTCGTAATATGCAGGAAAGTCTCTGACTACTCCTCTATACTCAACAGCCACGAAAGAGAATATAAATATAAGATTATATATATATATATATATATATATATATATATATATATATATATATATACGTTTTTGTTGTTACAGTTTATCTGTCAAGGCTTTCGTTGTTCCAGCAGCAGAAATAGTATATAATATTTTCTCTTCGTAACAGTAAAGTGCTTAAAAGCCGACAAAAATGCGCTAATGAACTACTTTCTAAGCGGGTTGTGAAATTTGATTTTCAACTGAATAAACGCACCCTCTCCAACATATCTTATTCTCAATACTTTTATTCATTTATGTAATAGTAGAAGTTAAGGGAGTTTATATATGACATTGAGGCAGAACAAATAGAGAAAACGGAATATGGTAAGCATGGACGGTAAATTAAAAAAAATAACTTTACTAGTTGTAAATATAATTTCAGCGTCACATTGATAATTAAAACTGTACACAGTTAAAGTGATAGAATTTCTATTTCCAGTAAGATGACTCCAGAAATGGCTAAGATATTTTTCTCTCATGAGCAGGATTTACTGTGGTTTTTTGTAAGTATTTGAGAAAATACACACCCTTTTACTAAAGCACATCCTATATAAAAAGGAGTATATATATATATATATATATATATATATATATATATATAGTAGAACCTATGAGATATTGTTAAGAAAGAAATAGCTTCTAATGAAACCGTAATAGGATCCTAGAAAATCAACAAATTCATTGGCGTTTATGTACCCACATACCAATATGGTATTAATACATTAATGTAGATACCCCTTACAAAACATAATCTTTGAGATCCCTAACCACATATAGCAATTGTCTAAATTCCTAAATGATAATATCGTATAACTCTTTAAAAGTTACAGTATCAAGTATTCCCACGAGATTCATAAATCCCAAACACCACGAGCAAGGTATCCTGGTGTCCATCGACGTCGAAGATTTATTCACTAACATCCATGTCGTCGAAACGATGGACATAATCATTAAACCGTATATAAAGCTAGTTCAATACCACCAGTTATCACTATTCCCTTTACTCTAGAAAAACGTCAGACTGGCATGCACCAGCGAGGTACGGTTTTGCGACCATTTGCACACAAACTAGCGGCGTAAGTATAGAAAATCCTATTCGTCCATGCTTTTCTAACTTTTACATGTCCCATGTAGAAAACCAAGGTAAAAAAAACGCACAATATGCGACTGCTGTGTATATGATATTTTCATTCTTGCTCAGAACAAAAATGATATCGATAACCTTAAATCTGCATTCGACAAAATTCCGTCTTCAACTTCACATATGAGCTAATCCATAAATATAAACTCCCGATTATAATAGTCCTCATGTAGTCTCGTAATATTTTCATTACTTCTTTATAAAAAACCGTAAGTAAAAATTCCTGTCACCTTAATTACAATAGTCAATATAAAATCTGCGTCATTAAAAATTTCCTCACGTGAGCATACGAGAACTCAACTTCTCGATCACTTTTCTTCAAAGAACTCCATGACGCTAAACAAACATTTCTCAAAAACGATTTTCCAAATTATTTGGTTGACGACCATATTAGACTTTTTCATTCAACTAGATTATTAACAAAAGCAATAACACTGATAATAATAATAGTATTAATATCTTCTACAACAACCAGATTCATTGCAATTATAAACAGGATGAATTTTCACTTCGAAACATCACCCTAAAATACGCCACTTTTGTCGACTTAAATAAAAATAAACAATTTTATCATCTATTATCCTAAATCTAAAACGGCTTACCTTATCATGAAAAACAAAAATTTAGCGATAAATCCAAACTATACTGAACCAATATTATTTACGAATTTCCATGTCCTTTGAAAAACTGCGTTCTTTATTCTAATTTCGTAAATAATTATATCGGCTATACCAAGACTACTACGAAACTGACTCGAAGACTCATACTTCATCTCTTTCAATGGTGCTCAATTCGATCTCATGTAAACACAAATGGGTGCATACTAAACCCTATCTGGAACATACTTGCCGTCAACAGAAATTATCATAGCTTCATCAACATGCAGAAATAGACTAAGAATAATGAAGGCTTATTAATAAAAACATAAAAACTCAACACTATAAGATCAAGTAAAAACACGCTATCACCATGCTTACCGCGTTCGGTTCATAACACACACCACGACTCTACATTTATACATAACATTACATATATTATGTTACACGTAAAATGACATTCATCCTAGAAAATGGCTAAAATTATAATCGAAAGCTCGGATACACAAAATAGTCAAGTTGAGTTTATGCAAAGAATTTTTAATGGTAAACGTCTCATCCGAACTGCTAATCGTACATAGCAACTAAATATAAATTTATTGTACCCTAATATAATTTAGTTTGAACGGCAGTGTCATCATCCCCAGTGTATTAAAAAATGAATGTCTTCCTCCATCTTTTTGATAGATTGAAAGTTGATTCACAACATGCAATGTTATCAGAGTTAATGCAAACTCATATTAATGCTATAGTATTATTATTATTATCTTGCATAAACTTTCCCAGAAGAAATATTATAGTATCACTTCGTAAGGAAAATATCTTTTTGTATAATGATTTTATCCTAACCACGAAAGGGCTGCTACTGGTGTGCATGCTGTTACGGTGTGAAAACAAACAAACAAAGAAACAAACAAAGAAACAAACAAAATATGGTAGAGGTGATGTCGAAGACAAGATAAGAGAAGGATTGGAATCAAGGCGAGAGATGATGGCAATTGACGTTATATTTCAACTTTTGAAGATTGAAGCTATCAGTGAAACAAACAAGCTGAAGGGAGTTCCACAAACGATAAGTGCGAGAAAATAAACTGTTAGAATAGATAAGGCGGTTATATTGATCTATTTTGATGATAAAACAATGGAACTTTCATGAGAATCTAGTAGTACGCGTAAATACATGTGGTCGGAGAACCAGGAAAAAAGCTTGTCAGGGCATTTGTCAGTAAAATACATGTAGAAAATACAGAGGGAAGCCACTCACGTTGGTGAGAAAGTAACTACAGTTAAGCTGTCAAGTCAAGATCAGTTATATTGCAGATCATCATTTGAATTTTGTCGCAAACAAATTTACAAAATAATTTTATTTATATAATTAAAATTATTTCAAGTCAAGTTTCAAAAACTCAAGTTTTTTTTAAAAATTATGCGACAATTACAGAGAAGTCAATTTTACTTACATGCAAATGATTTTCTGTTAATATGTATTTTTCGACTCAGGAAACTTCTAAATTTCTGAGACTGAGAGTACAGTAAATCAAACGAATTCGATAATGACCGTTGTTCCTTTTCATTGTCATCAAAATTGTGTCAGCTGCTCTTAATTAATGTAAATGGCTCAGTTTAAACGGGAATCTATTACCCACTTACAAATCGTTACGAATCAGGTTAAACAATTTTCTTAAGAAATACAAGTAGGTTTCTTAATGGTACTATTGATGAAACATTTTATGTATCCCTAAAAAATATTTGTTGAATCGCATGGAAACACTGTTTTTTCTTTCTTATTATATAACTGTTTTCTTTTTCTTTCTTAGTATATCTTCTTAAGATAGACTTAATTTGTTTGCTAGAAATTGACTTACCTATTTTCAGTAAACCACCAGGGCTTAGAACAGTGTTTCTCAATCTTTTTAAGCAGCTGCACAATTATAAGCAAACGAAAAAATCAGAGCACACTTAGCAAAATTTTAAAGGATATATATTGAAATGAATATTAAATAATGAGTAACATTTTCAATTAAACAAAGAACATTGAATACAGTTATATTCAATTAAGCGCAAATACTCTTGAGAAAAGTGCTAGTCTGTCGTTTTGGGGTTAAATAACAAGACAGATTGGGCTAAAGCCCAACTCTTTAGTTAGCAAAAAGAAAGTAACGGAAACCTACTACATGGAAAATCTACTGCCCAGTCAGTCATGCTTCTTTCGAGACATGATCGCCTACGTGTATACCAAGTGTGACACTTAACAGACTCATTTAAAATAACATAATAGAAGAATAGTGAAAAATTATTTGAAAAAAGTTTAGTGCTTTTTATTTATTCAAATACAAACACCATCATTACATACACAGACACACTCTCGCACACATGCACACACACACAAACACACACACACACACATGCATATATATATGCTGTGACAAATATTTATCAATCACCGGGCCGCTGGAAACAACTTCATATCTTCAGAGGATCGCACTTCACAATATTGTCCCGTGGCACAGCGGTTGATAACCAGTGGTTTAGAGATTAAACATGCGGTTAAAATAACTGGATAAAAGTTGATAGTATTGTAAAATAAAGAGAAAATTATTAGAAATGTTTTGACAAGTAGTTTCTGGCGAGATGTAAAACACAAAATACTAAATGTAAGCAAATCCGAAAATATTAAATACCAACAAAACTGAATATACTAAAGTGTACAACGCTGACTTTTTTCTGTTATACCCATCTGATCAATATGATTTTGAAAAACACAAACATGAGATAAAACGGTTCTCAAATATAGATTTATTTCAATAAAAGAAATGTCAACAGAAGAGATGTATATATAAATACAAAAACATTATTAAGTGAAATGAAACGTTTAAAAATTAATAAATATTACTTCAAATAATGTTAATAATGGAACAATAAGAGTAAAAAAATTCAAAATGTGAAAGCTTGAGGCAAGTTATATAATATCAGGGAACATTATTTTGTTACCTGATTATAGGCGAATATAAGAATGTATAAATAAAAATGTATAATAGCTTTTTTTAAGTCATGCACTCTATCCTGTCGTAAAAATGTACAGGTAATATCTAACATACATACATACAGGCACACGCGCACGCCCGCGGACACACACACACACACACACACACACACACACACACACACACACACACACACACATATATTCCTAATTTTGATATTACAATCTCTGCATGTTAAAACATATTTTCTTTAAATATATATAAATATATATATATATATATATATATATATATATATATATATATATAGAGAGAGAGAGAGAGAGAGATAGCAGTAATGATATCAATTCCGTAAAAGGAGAGGATAATCCAAATAAATATTTTAATCCATATCTATTGAATTTTGATATTATTATATGTATTTAATTTTTGTATATCCATCATAATTATTGATTTATTACAATTCTTAGTATCGATGAAATTTTTGTGTTCTTAAAATCAATTGAATTTTTATATTCTAAATATCTATTGAATTTTTATATACATTTACCATTTATTGAAATTTTACTTAATTACTTTTGATTTCAATACATATCAACTTTTTATATGAGTTTTATATCATTTGAATTTTGATGTTTTCTTAATTTCTATTAAGTTTTTGTGTGTACTTAATATTGATTGATTTTTATATCCCATTAATATATATTAATTTTTTATGTGTATATAATATCGACTGATGTTTTAGTTTTTTAATATCTATAAAATTTTATTTACTTAATATCTTTAAAATTTTTGAAGCCTTAATATCTATTGCATTTTCGTGTTCCTAATATCTACTGAATCCTCTGCTCTTAATATATTTTAAAGCTTTTATGTCCTAAAATCTGTATTTAATTCTTAGGATTTTATAATATCTATTGAATATTTATATTTCCTTAATATTTATTATTTTTATTTGTCCTTATTATCTGATAATTTTTTGTGTTTTTAATATTTATAGATTTTTCATATTTCCTTAATATGCATGTATTTTTATAAGTCCTTAATATCTATTTAGTTTTTAAAGCTCTTCATATTTTTCACATTTTAAACGTACTTTTTTGTATTAATTTTTTGTGTTTTCATTATCTACTGATTATTCATCTGTCCTAAATATGGACTGAACTTTTATATGTTTATAATATCTATTTAACTTTTATGACATCTCTTTATGAATGGAATATTTATATGTTCTCAACAATTATTGAATTTTATGTACTCTTAATATTTATTTTATTTTTACATTTTCCTAATATATATTAAATTTTGTGTTGTTATTGTCTATTGATTTATTTTAAGTCCTTAATATCTATTAATTTCTATAGGTTTTTAATGTCTATTGAATTTTATATCTCCTTAATATCTATTGAATTTTATATCTCCTTAATATCTATTGAATTTTGATGTCTTTAATATCTACCGAATTTTTCTTTTGCATAATTTTCGAGCTTCTAGTTGTTCTTTTACGCATATTTATCTTCCTTTTTCTCGTAGCCTTTCTTAAATTATATAGTCATTTCTATTATATTAATGCATTGCCACTTTATGATGCTGATTTATTTTCTATTTCTCTTTGCGTCTCATCGCACTTCTTTCAGTTTAAATTCTTATCCTATTAGATATTATTCACAGGATAACAAATAAAAAATCCATTGAATATCTGTAAATAATATTTCCACGTGTTAATTATATATCATTTAATGTAATGTGTAATAAGTGGAATGTTAAATAGAATGGAAAGAAGTAAAAAACTATAAATAAACACACACATCTGTTTTTAAAATAAACTATTTTTAGAGAAATGCTTGAAGATATGAAATCGAAAACAAAACAGACTTGGAATGTGAATATAAAATCTCTTAAAATCATATGTATTGTTCTAAAATTTATTGTTGCTTGCATAATATTTGCTATATTAATTTTAGTATATGTATATACTTCTCAGAGACAAAAATGTATCGTCATGACAAATACTTTATATCAGACAGTCAGTTAAGTGCCATACGTGATACATATTGGGGGATCATATCTCGAAAGAGACATGACGGACAGTGCAAACGAATATCCCACAGTAGGTTTTCATTATTTTCTGCGGTAGAAAGTCTGCCAGTCAAGTGTATTGCACACAATTTGTCATATTATTAAACCTTTAACTGGAGGATCCTAATGGCATTTGCGCATAAGCCCACTGGAATTCGAACTTGGCTCTCTGATTTCTAGTTCGGAGCCGATATCCACTGCACCACAATGCACATCTACACACACACACACACACACACACACACACACACACACACACACACACACACACACACACACATATATATATATATATATATATATATGGTAACACAAATACATTTACAAAGATGGGATGGGACAATACAAAAACAGTCTATATAAAAATACTTTCTGTCTTAGCTATGAAGTTAAATTAACTTTATAACAGCACTGTGTTGCCATATAGACTCGGTCATATTTATCATTCGTGTATATTTGTGGTTATTCTGTCTTCAACATTTAACTTGTGTAGTAGTGTGTTAACTGAGAAGTGTTCCATTTAAAAATGACAGGATATTCGTATCGTGAGCAGGCAGATATTATTTTTACATATGGTTGCACGAATGGTAATGGACGCATGGCTACACGGCTGTATCGGATTGCGTTTTAAGATCGATGACAGCTTAGTCATCCAACCATTTTTTACTTTTTATCATCAACTTTCTGCAACAGATTCCATGGCACCATAAATTATAGTAATTAGTAATTTTCGATTGTATTTGGATTGTACATTTAACAGCGTCTTTTGGCCATTCAGAAGAGAGCAATGAAATGTCAATCCTCAAAATAACCATTTATCATTAACAAATATCAGCTAAAATTCGAATAACAGTTAAAATATTAAGTAACAAAAAAGTAAAAACGAAGAAAATAAATTAACTTACTTTTCTTATATCTCTCTTTTAGGTATCTCCATGAAGTCGCTGAAAAAACGTCATAACATGAAAAAAAATGCCTCAAATTAGAAATAAACAAAATTTTCCCATCAAAATATTTATGCTATTATTAAGAGAAAAGATTAAATTATTTTTAATTACTAAAAAAAAAATTAAATCTTTTCACACGTTTAAAATTTGTAAAAATCTTGTTTGAAATTATATTCAATGGAATGTTATCAACATTTGTGAACAAAAGTTAATTCTCAATTTTAAAAATCTTGCAAAATTAAAATATACATCTCTCACTCGTTAATTTTGAGAAATTATCAAATCTAAAGTTAAATTAATCAGATTTTAAGCAAATATTACTTGTTTATCGCATTAAATTTAGAATAAATGTATTTCTTAGTTCCAAATGTCTGACTAGTTAACCTATCAAGTAGGCGATGACAGCACTTATCAATCTGGCAGTACGGTAACTAAAAGTTGATATAACCCGTTTTATCATTTCTTAAAGAGAAAAACTCTTAAAACATGTGACCTTTTAATGATAAGTCTCTTATAAGTTTCCATAGGAAAAGAAAATTTGCAATTTATCATACGATATTAGAAACTATTTTTCAAATCGTAATTCTAAATGATTTGCATTAAGTTTATGAATTTTTGATTTGAAAATAATGTTTATTTTTAATGAATTAATAACCGAAAACACAGAGTAAATGGAAGAAATTTAAAAAATGTTTGAAACTTTAATTAGCAAGGAAAACATGAAAGCAATTCATATAAAAATTCATTATTCATCGAAATTTCTTTTCTTTTTCAGAATATTATATCCTAAAATTTTTTTATTTATAAAATGAATTAAAACATTTTTACATTAAAAAATAGCGTACTTTTAATGCATTTTTGATTTTAATATTCGGAGTAAACTTTCAAAAAATAGTCGGGTAATTAAAAAAAAAGCAAATGATTTACATTCCTCATTGAGTTCTGCATTTAACTAATAAATACAAAACTGGTATAGATAACACTAGGAAATACTCCTTTTGTTGCATTTTAAAAAATACCTTTTTATAGTCAATTTGAGTGTGTTGATTTCAAATCTGAAGTCGGTTTTTGTCTGCAAGCTACATATTTTATGCAATTTGACATTTTTATTTATTTTCATATTTCGTTATCATAGGAATTTATAGGACTAGCTTATCAATTTGTTTGGCTATTTTATTCAGGTATGAATTTTCGTTTGTAACTTTTGCAATTGTACGCTTCATCTGGGCAATCTTGTTTAATGCTCCAGCAGTAGTCAGCTATAATACTTTTGTCCCAGCGCTCTTAGTAGCGTTCTTTCATGATCTTTAGGTCTTGGTAAAATCGTTCTCCTTGTTCGTCACTCACAGCCCCCAGGTTTTCAGGATACCTACCAAGGTGGCTGTTCAAAAATGAAGCTTGATGCCCATGTTGCACCCGAGATCAGAAAAAGCGAGGAGCAATCTGTTCACAAGTTTACTGTAGTTCTCCGCCTTATTTTTTTCCAGAGAAGTTCTGAGCGATAACCATGCTACCTTTTCTAATCAAACTGATAATCACGAACCTTAGTTCGTATTTGTGGGCCATCAAACACGCCTGCTTGATCTTCTCAAATGATAACGCTAGTAAAGCTGTGATGATGTGTTGGAAATATTCACCTTCGGTTTCCAGTGCCTTAACAAATTGCTTTATCAAACATAATTTGATGTAAAGAGAAGGAAAGATGATTTTATCTCTGCTTACAATTGGGTCTTGTATGATATTTGGCATGTCTGCTTCAAAGGTGTCACGAATAGGCCAGTACTTGTCGACCCAATGACTCTTTTGTGCTCGGGGTCCCACATACAGAGGAAACAGAGAAACTTAATGAAACCTTTCTGCTGTCAAAGAATAACGTTGATCATCTTTTAGTCTACACAACTAATCTAATTGCGCACATGATATTTAATAAGTCCATGACCATTCTCATATCATCATAGTCTTTTTGCAAATGCATTGAGTGACCGAGGTATTGCTCCATAAACATTGTCATAATGTAAAAGAAGACTCTTTAGAGTGCGTTTTGAACTGTTTAAAAAGAGTCTCCATTCAGCAGGATTATAGTATGGTACACCCAGTTCTTTCAGAAGCCCTGGGATGTCATGGCAGTAAACAAAATGTATGCCTTCTGAAAAGGTCACAAAAAGTTAGGCACGCTTTCTGAAATATGATACGTTAACAGAGTTATCAACAAGATTTCTACCTTGTAATCTTCATGCCAAAAGCTCTGCTGCTTTCTTTGAAAGTCCTAAATCCCGCACTTAATCATTCAGTTCAGCCTGGAAAACAGACTTGTGGACAGGGAAATGTTCAGTGTTTAAAGAACAATTCTCCGATTGTGAACGCTTTTCTGACAATTCACTGCCATAACTGTCTTGTTCGTTTCTATCATGTCAAATGTATTTATCGTTCAAGCCTTTGAAAACTAGAACAGGATCTTCTTCAGAGTGTGGAGCCGGCCGAATAGCTGAGGGAATGTTTGGATACGTAATCTTATATCGTTTTTTTACCTCTAACACCCTTTGTGTTTACCATGCAAAAATAACAGTCAATTTCATGGTTAGTGGGTTCGCGTCGAATGATTGAGACTCCTTTGCATTTTTCTTTGGTCCACTCTCGAAGCATTTCCTCACAATTGTGGCACACAACCTGAGGAGCACAATGCTTTTATTGATCACCAAGATGAACTTCAAAATATAGGGTATGTTACGTCAATGACGATTGAGAGTGTAGCATCCACATACGTAGCAGGAGGCATCAGGCTTCTTTCTGCAATGATATCAATGTTTGGAAGCCATGTTTGATCTGAAACAAAATACGAATGATCAAAATATTAGAAGCTATCTATATATGTAGACGTGAAAATGTTAATACATGGTTTACGCAAAGCCACATTTGTACAATTTCATTAAGCTCAAATTCCATATAAACTAGTGCACATAGAGAAAAAACTAATTTCAGATTTGAAATCAGTGCCTAAAACTCCTTCAGAATCAGTCAAAATATCTAATGCAACTCAAAGTTACTGTAAAGGTGTTCCCCAGTGTAATATATTTCTAGAGGTTTTATGTAATTAATTAAAGTGGGGGTAACAGATGTGAAAAAACTACTTTTACCAAGATTTTCTAAAGATAATAATAGCATAAATAGTTTCATTCATTTCTAAATAGGTCTTGAATGTTTCATTAAAATAAGACAATGAGTTGATTTTTGCCAGGATTTTCAAATTAATGTGTCTTTCAAAAACCGACTTACGTAAGAGTTACAGCACGTAAACATAGAAAAATTAAAAAATAACATCAAAATTTGTTCTTTCCTCTTAATAATAGGACACATATTTAATGATAAAACTTTGTTTTTATTAAGTTTGGGCCCTTTTAACATAATGCTATGCTGTTTTTTGGCAATTTAGTAGAGGTACCTACCAAATCGCTACGAGAGTTTACAATGGAAAATGTAATATTACGTAACTGAGTTTTTTCCGGTGAAAAACACACTATTTTGGAAATTTCTGCAAAAAGCAAATAATTTTGATGGTACTTTTAGAAATAATTCGCAAATAAGTTCAATTATTTTTTAAAATATTATTTTTTAAAAATCTCGTTTAAAATATATATTTTTTACATCTGTTTCCCCAATCCACGTAAGTTCATGAAATTTCAAGAAACTAAATTTTACAGGCAAAACTGATTTTATTAGTTAAACGTTAAACTCATTCTTTCACGGAACCAAATTATGTATAGAAATAAAGAGAGGAAAGTTGTCATCGAATAGTTAAACACAACTTAGCGACAAACCTTTCTGAAGCAATGTGATAATAAATATATCTGCTGAAGTTTGAATGCCAGGAACATTGGGAGAATCGGATTTATTCTTATTCAGTGAAATAAATTAAATCAAAGTGTAAAATAATTATATTGTTTTTATCATTATATATATATATATATATATATATATATATATATATATATATATATATATATATATATATGCTGATGTGATGTAATGTTTTAAACGAGCGTTTATAGTTCGTAGTAAGATTATTAATATGTTTTATAGGTAATTTTCCTTAAGAGATTATGTTACATTTTAATTAATGTAGCATTAGTGAAATCAAAATTGTGTCGGATGTCGTTTCAATGCACTCTTTTGTTTCTAGTCTCTTTTCTGTTCTTGGATCCACATTATTTATTTTCGTGATGTTTCGTCTATGTACACATTGTACACATTTTATTTACTAAATCTCACCATTGGAATTGGTTTTTGGTGTCTTTTCATGCTAATTATTTCACCAACAGATTTGGTGGTAAGGGTTCTAGTGTTTGGCATGGTTAAATTCTTTTTGTGTTTATCTAAAATGTTATTCGATGATACTATTATGAAATCTGCGCTTTTTTTTAAGTATTCGTATTTTGGTTTTCTGGATTTTGTAAGTGTGTTTTTTATCGTTGAGGATGAAATAGTGTGTGAAGTATAATTGTTTGCTCAGTATATTCCTCTTCTTCAGTAAGATAATTAGGATTGTATATTTTGGTAGCTCTAAGACAGCCATCGATAACGGAAACAGATTTAATTTATTGGTACTGATTATATTAGAAATTAATGAAGTTGTTTTCGTTAGTAGATTTACTGTAAACATTATCTTTTAATTTATCGTTATTATGTACAATTAAGATGTCTAGGAAAGGTAAAGAATTATTAGTTTACAATTTCTAAATGAAACTGATGGTAAGTATAACCTTCTTGGGTAGCATTGTTGGGTTTAACATTTTTGAAAGAACTGGAATCTAAAAAGGTTAGAAATAGACAAACAACAATACAAGATATCCCATGTGTAAGACAGGGATTTCTTTGTAAAATCTTTTATTCAAAGAAAAATAACAATCGATACTGGTTAATTTACATATTCTTATGATCTTGTGGATAGATAGAGGGAGTTTTTTTATTATTTGATGTGATTTCTACGAATGTAAAAACCCTTATAATGCGTATGTTTGTATAGATTGATTTAATGTCAAAACTTGCCATTGAAAAGTTAGTCATATTAATGTTGCTCGTTCAGTAGAGTAAGTCTTCTGAATGTCTGAACATAAAGTACATAACCTTTAAGAAGAACTATAATTATTCCATGAAACATTATATCATTTCAGCATCTTTCTACGAATCTATCTATCTATCTATCTATCTATCTATCTATCTATCTATCTATCTATATATATATTCTTCATCCACATACAAGCCTGTTTCGATGTATCGCATCTAATCAGTGTGGCTAGATATCTACTTGCTTCTGGACGGGATCGAAAATCTTCCCGTGATGTTTATATATATATATATATATATATATATATATATATATATATATATATATATATATATATATATTAAAATAGCTTTAATCCAAAAGGAAAAGTAGGAAGGTAAATCCCAAAGACCCGATCCTAATTAATATTAATATTCTAATATTAAAATATGATACAGGTGGAGATCTCAATGTAAGTAAAATTATAGAGCTAATATAAAATAAAATAAATTTCGATGTTCAAAGCCGTTGAATAATCATTTCAACATGAAATCCCTAGGGAGATTTCACATCTCATCGGCAACTACGACATTTCAAAATGAAATAAAAAAGAAATAAAATAATGAAGGTTAAGAATTAAAACATTTACGTCACAAAATAAATAGGTTAGCAATCAACGTCTATTTTTAGATTTTGAACAATTTTAGTTTTACATAGAGTTATAAGTGAAAAAATTGGAAAATTTTGCTTTGTATAGCTTTACAAAGTAAAGGGGATAAAGGATGGAATAGGAAATGGTGTTAAATTGAGAATTGGGTTAAACAAAACAGAAGGAAAAGGAGAGAATGTGTAAGAAGAAGGGGAAAGAAAACGAAAAGAAAAATTCTATATTTTCTTGTTGTTGGATGGTGTACAAGAATAATTACTGGACCTAGAAATGACCAATGTTGGTAAGCTTCGTCTATCCCATAAAACATAGAGTGGCCAGTAAATTCGGCTAATAATCAGAATCGAGAAGCACATTCTAACGAGAGACAAGGTGAAAATAAATAACGGAATGAAAAAATGAAAGATTGATACAGGCGAAACAAAATAGTGACCTAAAACAAACTGGGGATTTTGGGAATAACGACGTTCAAACGCATTCTGCACCACCTTTGCGTCGCTACAGAACGACAATAAAATGGGTACGTCATCAGCGTAGGTGGAAACCCTTGCTCAAGGTTTGATTACAAGTAGGGTCGTGTTGTGCACAATCATTGATTAAACAATAAATCCCCGAAAATTTTCCACAGCTCTCATACTTTAATGCCAAGTAGACTTCAACCTCCGTGATCACATCCTCGCTTCTAGCAGCTTCAGTCGGCCAAAGCCGAGCAAAGTCAGCCAAATAGCTTCAAAAGTATTCGTCACAAAATTTTTCTTGTACACTTGACCAAAAGTTTGAGAATATTCATCACATTTTAAATGTAAATGAGTAACTCACGGACTATGTGTGAACCTATTTTGCAAACGTCGTTTATGTCGAGGAAGTTTTTCGCTGCTGAGCAAAACATCTGTGCCCAATGCAGTCTTCATTCTCTAAGTTACCCTAAGTAGGAAGAGGTTTTTGAACACCGCGAACATACTATTGGGAAGAAGGCTCAAACTATCTATAATAGTAGAGGGTAGTCGTTACCACTGCTAGTTCTCTCGTGCCACCAAGCACTTATCAAAGGTGTATCCTGGATAGAATCGGGCTTTGAGACCAGCAACGCCAGCAGTCTTCAAAACTCTAGTGCCGATAGAAAAAGTGGAGACAGAAAATTTCGGCCAGGCTCTATGTGAGTCCAGGGATGTAATGATGTGAGGGACAATCAACTACTTCTCAGGACGGATTTGCCGAGGAAGATGGCGAAAGTATAGCTAATGCAGCTATTGGAGCAACAGAAGAAGTAATTGCAGAAGGCGAGGGAGCACCAGAAGATTTGGCC
Source organism: Ascarosepion bandense (assembly GCA_037127315.1). NCBI lineage: Eukaryota > Metazoa > Mollusca > Cephalopoda > Sepiida > Sepiidae > Ascarosepion > Ascarosepion bandense. The sequence continues at coordinate 3,387,114 of JBBBDQ010000222.1, forward strand.
GCCTTAAGAGCAGCTACGGTATAAGATACAGCTGCAACAACAGCAGCAGCTACTAGAATCACAAAAAACCGGGTAAAAAGCAGCTCGAATAACAATAACAACCAACGACAAGAAGCCACACTTCTTTCCACTCTTGAGCTAGTAGGTTTCCTCTTAGAGTTGGGCCCTATTGAGGCCACTTTTTAAGTGTACCTTTTATTGCTGGGGAAACAGATAACCCATGAAACGTTACAGACATTTCCAGATTCATTACCCTCTTAGTGAACACTGTGTGTAACTTGAAATATGGAATCACTTGGTGGGGGTGAAAGACTAATTCCCCGAGCTCGGGATGGCGCAAATTGTCTGTCCTGAACTTCTGAAACTTGCTCAACTCTGTGCGGGAAGGTTCTAGTGTCTAAAGTTCATGTCATGTTGTTTGGGAGTGGGGCTAGGAGTGCCACACTTGGCGAGTCACCGATAAGTCTCACGGTTAGCGTTCCTATGCCGCGCGTTGACAGATGACTCGGATTTTGGTTGGGAGTTTTGGGCATGCCATCCTTAGCCTTACCATCATACCTATTTCTAGCACAGATCACCGACGAAGTCATGAACACAATCGAGATTCCTCTGGGTTTCGTGGGCTTCAGTCCAGTTACATTTCTCGGACGCGGGCTATTCTATTGTGAACCAGTGGAGAAAGTAGCGACGGAACCTCTCTGAAAATGCTCGGCTTGTCGGTAACCGAGTAGCGCTCCTTTTGGTCTTGGACGCCAACGCTGGATTACTTTTATTACACTTAGTTATCTCTTACTTAGCGACTGATATCTCTCGAGGACATGGCTTTCAGAGGGGCGTTGGCAGATTGGCTCGACTGTCAATGGTATGAGTTGTTTAGAAGAAACTACTTTGCCCGACGTCTACCATTGTTCTCAGATTCGATCTTTTCTGGGACTATATCATCGTTTTGACAGCTCTTAACAGAATTCAGCGGCCACTCGAAGAATAACTGAATCTAAAGGATAATTATGATGTCACAGATTTTTCTCTTTTATGTCCCCTTTGAATATGTGATATATGTAGGGTTGGATGGTGATGGATGAGTTCTTGTGGTGAATGAACAAACATACTGAGTAATTGGATCGTGAATCTGATTAGCTATATCTAAGATAGAATATGTTGACTAGTGTTATAACATTCTCCCTTCGGCTTTCTGACTTAATTTTTTTAATTTTGACAAAATTAAAATTAGAAATTAATTTGCGTATGACTCTTCTATGGGACAACACTTACTTGACAATCTGGACGGTGCTAAGAAATCTCTAGGTAGCTTTTTCAATGTTTTGCACAGATCCCGCTCCGAACAGCACATTGGTATATATAAGGTACACAAACCAGGCCAGTGCATACACAAAGAGAATTTATTTAAAATTCCTTGTTTATTTGGAGGTTTATGAGTAATTTCGATTCATATTTTTTATATTTCTTTGAGCATATATAATTCTTTTATTCATTAATTATTTTATTATTAAATTGTTTTAATCGTGTCCCAAACCTTGCTCTTTTTAGCGTTACTATATCTATGTATAAAAAGGATGTCTTCTTGTGTTTTCTAATTTTGCCAACAATTTCCAAGAAAGATCCTATTGTTATTATTCTTATTAATATTAGAACAGATCCATCCATTTTCAATAAGTTAGCTTAAAATATTTCTAGTAATTTCGGGGCTTTGACTCCACGTATTATTTTTTCTACGCGATCTGTTTTGCCTTCCTTTCGTAAGGTTGTTTCCAAATTTAAATATCGGTGTGGTGTCGAATACATAGGCCAGAAGATCTAAAGATTGGAGGTTCGCATGTCACAACATATACACGTTCAATTCGTGAGCACCACCCTATTTCTGAGTGTTCATAGACCCCCGAATCTACCATTGGAGAACACCTGTTATCTATAAAAGAATGCAGTGACGCTTATTCTGCAGAACAATTATCTATTGTGCTGAGAGTTAGTTTGCCTTTCTACCTTACTGTTCTGGGGGCTTTAACGATATTGGCACACACACCTTTTCTGTGCAAACAAAGAGATCTCAAGTTTCAATTGGAATTATTTGGATCTCTGGGTGAAGGTTTGTAATGATGTTTTTTCTCCCACCTTCTTTCTGAACATTACCTAAATGTTATCTAAATTTTCCTAAATTTCAATCTTCTTCTTCCGATGTATCCCCATGAATACTTTTGTCGGACTCAGTCGACATATTTCATTATTTTAGGTTTATTTCTGAAAAATTAAAAGTAAATACCTCAGCAGTGTACAAACTTGCAAAACAAAGCTGAAAGCAAATTTGAAACAGGAAGAAAATGTATTGCATCTTCATTTATATATGGTATTTTCTATTTATTTGGCATACATAATGGATGAGGTTTTTCTTTTAATGTAGCGAAAAAAGAAAGAAACTTACATACAAGACAAATCCAGTTTAAAACAGTTACGAAATACAAACTTACGGTATCTAATTATAAAAGTTTAAGGGTAGATTTCTGAATAAAAATGATTGCCATTTATTAGCTTCAAATATCAGGATGATACCCGGTATTGTAATATTTAACCACAGTAGGTCTACTGGTTTTCTTCAGAATCTGGTGTGTGTGCGTCTGTGGGATCTCATTAAATAGAATTTTATCAAAATATCAATTTTTTCACGAAAGAATTCAGGGTTTGCACTATATACACATTCGGCCCTGTACTCGAATATCAGTCATTTAAGTGTCATACGTGATAAACGCTGGAGCGATTATGTCTCAGAAGAGACATGACTGATTTGGCAAATGTTCCCACAGTAAGTCACTATTAGTTTCAGTGGTAGATTAGTTGCTAACCAAGGCTATAGACTCATCTCTATCCTGCTCCTTAACCCATGGCCAGGAGAAGAAGCAATGAATTCATACTTTTGCCAAGAGCAATTGAATGCAACTAGAATTTGAAATCGACTTTTTGTTCTGAGTCAATATCTACTGCACCAAAACGTACATCCATACTAGAGTATATAGGTACAATTTAGTTAATGCTGTTGTGATATGAGTATGTGGTTTATGTTATCTCTTACAGTTCTTTGTGCATCTGTCACAGTTAAAAAAGAATTGTCATCGCCAAAATGCACAATTTTTAATTGCTCGAAGACAGTTTAACCATTAATCTATAAAGTCATTGTATATAAAACAAGTTGATATTTCTGAACTCTATACATGGTATGTTTTGGCACCATGCCAACAGGGAAGTCTTGATGAATTCAAGATATCATTAAAAGAAAACAATTTCAATTCAAAGATAATAGAGAAAAGGATGCTGAGGAGAGTTATGATCGGAAACGTTCTAAGCAGTAATGTCATATAAAACAAAATTATTAACATATACATGTAGTAGGTGATTCAACCACAGAAAAACCTGTGGTCATAATCGCATTTAATTTCCATAATAAACATTCTATTTATGAGGATTTGTTCTCTGGTGTGCTCTATGTTTATTGAGTCGACTTTAAAAGACACTGAATTTGGTGTCAGTTTTTCTTAGTTTTTCTTCAATATCAATAGAATTATTCGTATACATCTGTATCTATGTTGTATTATTAGTTAGGAAAAGCTCGAGATGCGAGCTAAAGATTAGAAATGTCCGAATCTATCCGAGATGTGTTAAAATAGACAACGGAAAACGTGACGAAGAAATCCGAAGGGCACGGAATAACAAAAATTGTCTTCCAAAATCTAATTAAGGTATTAAGTAGCAGGAACATTTTGTTAACTTCAAAGAAGATTCTGTTATTTAATATCAATTCTTCTATGTGGCAGTGAATCCTTGGAAATATCCTCACGGATGAAAAGAAAACTTCAGGCAAAAGGTATGTAGCTTTGTAGAAAAACACTGAGAATAATATCAATGAACAAGTTGTATATGGATCAAATTGAAAGGTGATTCTACAGAATGATACTGAGATAAAAAGAAACATACATAGATTAAGAAAGGAACATATAAAATCACTGAAACCTGTCAGGAAGAAAACATGTTTTAGAGAATTTGAATCTCACAGGACATAGTGAAGGCAAAGGAAACTTCTGGTAACATATCTAACAGGCTTGACTGGAAATTATGCTTCTATTTTATGTCCCCTTTACCCTCATCACAAAGCGATAATGTCCCTCCAGAACTTCCTGTCCGTTGTATCTCTTAATAAACTTTTTTTCTGTTGTTTCTAAAAAACCCTGTTCCGCCATCCATCAGATATTGTGCATTTTTTCCTGTCACTCTTTGCTTTAAACCATCATAAAGTATCAGATATTCCAAGCATTTCTTCTTCATTATGCCCAAGATACCTAAGCTCTCTCTTCCTGATGTCAAGTATAAGTTGTCTTATTTTGCTTCCATTTTCCGTCGTTACTTACATGTCGGCTCTATGGTGTACTATGCATCCTTATGTAGAACCACATTTCTGCTGCTTCAGTTCCGTTCTTCATCATTGAGGAGATTGTACAACACTCACTGCCATACAGTTTTCCTTGTTTAGCAAAAAAAGAACAAAGAGTAGAAAGTTGTGGAGAACCACCTCTTCAAGGTATCCGGTATATCAAGGTAGATGTATAATAATAAATTTGACTCTAATTTCTTTGATTAGAATTTGAAATCTTAAAAAAAGACTGTCATTATTTTTTTTGTTACGTGGTTTCTTCTGCATAAGTGAAATCTCACAAATACGTTTGCTCGAAACAGTTTTGATCCTTTTCGTTAGGAAAGAGTAAAAAAGGAAAGATTTAAATAAGATACAAATACGTAGTCAAGATACAGTGTTGACTAAATAATTGGTGATTCGTTTCGTTTGCTAGTTTAATTAGAAAAGCTATTCTAATATCATGCATTCAAAAATATCAACATCATTCTGTATTAATAGGATAAAGATTGAAGACAATGTTTGATAAATTTGACAAAGTGAGAAACTGTTTTATTGACTTGATTTCGCCTTATATATTCTTTATATAAGCTTCCTCAGATCAGAACTAAATATATGTCCGTTTGTGTGCGTGCCTTAATATTGTGAAAAATTAGATTAAACATGGAGTTACTTTAAGAAGAATATAAATTCAAATTTCGATGCAAGAAAATTAGTACAGCATTAATTAGAATAACGGCTTTTATACAAATGGTACACCATTCTGTTTTGTTATCTCGACGGAGGAACTCGGCTTAGCGAAAAAGTAACATTGATTTAATATTGAAGCAAACACGCACGCACACACACACATGTATATATATTTCTTTCGTTTTGATCTATGAGGTCCTATATAAGGATGCTCAACTAGTAATGAGTTAAATTAATAAATAAATAAATAAACAAACATCTATGTATGTGAGTTTACCGCTTGTCGTATGGAAATAGACAATAATGATCAAAATATTAACGATATTTTGACTTTTAGAAAAAGTAAAATTCCGCTTCAAACCTGAATAACATCGATATTCTGTAGATGCTATTGTTACAGATCGAACATCTTCATAATGTTTTTTTTTATATATATAGTTCTTGAACCTTCTTGTGAGTTGCTCTATGGTTAAATGGAGCATTTGTTGATTAACTAGTTTAGTAATTTACAGCGTTTTAATTATGTGCATGTTATTTCACGCAAAAATATTTTGGATTGTAAGAATATTTTGTAGAAAATAATGATTTAATAATAAAAGGGCTACTAATTAACCCATATTTGGATGTAGAAGAGGTGGTTCATACTTTCCTAATAGTATTGGCGCGTAAGTGAATATGACGAATTCGATTAGAATTAGATATTACAATTCCCAATCCCGACTCTTATTCATTACACGACCCGCACATCCAATCTTGGTACTCTCATGCAGTAACCCGTCGAGGTAATAACAAGGCTCAACGTTGACTAACTTCGAGAATTGTACAAGAACCGGTATTGGTAGAGAGTTTGTGTATAAAAACTATGAATTCTTTATATCTCTTGTGAATAATCAGCATCATGCTGGGAGGTAACTTCCATGTTAACAAAAAATACGTTTTGCTTTCTTAGGCGCATTAATCACTTTCTTTCTGTTATTATACACTATCATTAGTTTATTTTTTTCATAAAGACACAAAGTCGAAATAAAAGAGCATCGAACAACATAGGAATGGAACTTACCATTCAGTAGTCATGGTCAACTAAAATTGTTAACTATGCTACCCCACCGAGATTCCTACAAAAATGTTTATGCTAGGTTCATTGATTTGTGACGTCAACATAAAGTAAACAGAAACTAAAACGCTAAAGATTTGTGTTTTATAATTTGTTAGAAATAAAATTTAATGGAAAAGGAATTGGGAATAATGTACAAAGTTTTATAGTGAAGGAAATCGTGCGGCAAATAAAAACTCACAAAATTCTGGTCTATATACAAAGAAAGATCATCACATTATGCATATGATAGAATTTCAAATCAATGTGTTGCCCGACTCCATCCCTGTGCGTCACAATTGTCCGGCTACATATAATATTCCCGATCCACACATACACACTCCCAAGTGGTATTGTATTTTCGCTATATTGTGTTAAAATCTTATTTATTTCAGCCCCATAATTTCTTCTGACCAGAAAATTAGATCCCGTCAGTTTTTTCTCTTTGGTTCACACTGCTACAGGAGTCGTCATGTTTACACTGTAACCACAGGAAAAATAACTGATGTGATCATGCCCTTACTTGACAAAAATTGTACCAACTATAGGCCAGCATGGTTAGAAAACAATCTGAGAAACCTAAAGATATGTTAATGCGAAAGTATGGATATTCTATTAATTCCCCATCGAATATGGTGACTATACATCCGATACCAATATATGCACCCAAACTACGCTTCGGTGTCTCAGCCCGCCTAAAAGCTCCTCAATGACATGAACGGCTTTTAAAAACACTAACATACGGCTGATAAACATTTACTTTATATTTTTTCCTGTCTATTCATGATAAGTATTACATACATTCTCATGGTTATAAGCACAGAGTAGTAATTGTATTGCTTATAACCAATGAGAGAAACTTCTTCCTGTTGACAGTAACATATTCAGTCTAATGTGCCCGCATATGATTCCTAATTTGACATTTTATCTCAGCATGCGATAAGCAAACACAGCTATTTCTTAAATTTGAATCAAACATAAGTCAATATATTATCTTTTTTTAGCCACACGTTAAACGTGTTTTAGGCTGTTGTCGTCTTCGTATATAGTTTTATCTATACTGTCAAATATTATCGCATTATTCTGCAAAGTTTACAAATGCATTGATTATATTTACTTTATCAATCATTTAATTTATACATTTATGGTATTTAAGAAATAACTCTACTATTTAAAACCCTTATACACAAAAATGATTAAAGAGTATTAGCGAAAATTAAATAAACCAAATCAAATGTATTATTAACATAATCTTGTTTTCCATAAATACGAATCTGATATTATTTTGATAGCGTAACATGAAGTAGCTTTACTTATTGGCAATCACTTCTAGTTTGGTTTCGAATCATTGCTTAGGTAAAAATTTACTTTTCATAAGTTTTCTCTAGTTTGTAAGCTTTTGTTCTTTGCCTTATAAATATATTGAACTTTTTACTTCTTTCTCTATTATATATGACAATCACTAGCTTCTCCTTCTTCTAAGTGATGTGCTTCTTCAGGAAGTAAACAATCATAGCCTTCTACAACTTTCAATTTTAAGTAACTCTTAGTAATCTTTTTCTTGTTACCCCACTCAAACCCCATTCTGCCATCCATTTGCTCCAGACCCATCAAGTATGTTACTCGTTGCTTTCCCCTGTTTCTTTTTGCCTCTATCTGAGCTATGAGTAGCAGATACTCCAAGTTCTCATTCCTCATTTCATATCCCAAAACTTCAGAAGCCTTTTAAGTTAAATATATGTTTCTTTTTCTCACATGTTTGGTCCATGGTATCTTTGGCATCCTTCTGTGGAGCCACACTTCAAATGCTTCCTTTAATCTTTGATCAGATTGTCTAGCCTTTACTACTATATTGAAACACAGAGATCACATACAAATCCAGTACTCTCTTTGTTTCCAGCAAAATGTTCCTGTCTCTCAATCCTCTACTCAGTTTCTAGAATTAATTCTTGGCCATGCCAATTCGAATCTCAGTGATGCAATTTCTGTCGTCTGTTAATATGAACCAAACCCTTTATTTAGTCAAATAATACAGGGTCGAGTGGATAAAAGAGTTGGTTGAAGTAATTCAATGATTAAACCCAGAGAGTTGTGGCTAGATGAACAAAAAACTTGGAGTGTTGACTAATTAAAGGGAAATACCTAAATCTAATATATCCAGAAAAGGCTAGGAATGTGGAACTACAAAAGTCTACCAGAGTAGACTAAAGTATTAGGTTCAAGATTTTAAGGTATATTGCATAAAGAATAGTACGAAGCATACAATGTCCGAAAAGTCCTGAATATGTAATCAAAATTCTGAACAATGTAAGTAGTTGAAATACATCATCTCATAAATGTTGCAAATAACGACTCCTCAGTCCCATTATTTCCCCAATGTTTCATCATTGTCGTTATTTTTTTCACTTGTTTTACAATCTAAAACAATTTGTTATATGATTACATTGTTTTTTTTTATTAGTGATTGATTAACTTGATTGTTTAAAGTCACATCAACTCCTTATTCACACTGACAAGGTCTATATTTTTCTTTTAGATACAATCTGAGATTTTAGATATCTGCGCATTATCGATAATTTTCGATTTCGTAGATCCATCAATATAAGTTACATCTTCGTCCAGTGTAAGAATGGTCCTGTTATAGGAATTCTATATCTGCCCTTCTGTATGGAAGTGAATGTTGAATGATCTCATCAAAGATGAAGGAAAGGCTTGAGGCAGCAGAGATGTGGTTTTAGAAAAGGATGCTGAGGATACCACGGACGGAGAACCTGAGCAACGATGAAGTGCTGGAGAGAATGCAAACGAGAAGAAAACTCATAATTAACATCAGGAAGAGACAGATGAACTTCCTGGGGTACGTAATGAGGAAGAAGGGCCTGGACAATTTAATACTCACGGGACAGATGAAAGGAAAGCAAGACAGGAGAAAGCATCACGAGACCTACTTGATAGGTCTGAGCAAATGTATGGCGGAACGAGGTTTAGAAAATATACTGAGAGTGACAAGAGACAGAAGCAAGTGGAAGACCATGATCGCCTATGTCCTGAAAAAACACGGCACAGAAGAACAGAAATCCTTTAAGAAAATATATATATAACTTCTCCTTTTATGTGCCATGTTTCTTCAGGGCATAGGCGATCATGGCTCTACACATCATTCTGCTCTTTGTAGATCTTAATAATTTTTGTCGTTTTTGCCATTTCTTCAAAACTCTATTCTACTAATTATTTGCTCAAGCTTATCAAGTATTTTAGACATTGCTTTTCTTCAATGTTATGTGAGTATCAGGTTTTGCATATAATCATCCCCCAGCATATGCCGTAGAAATTTAAACTGCTTCTTCCTAATGTTAAGTATTAGTTACTTTTTGTTTCTAATTTGTCCCAAAGCTCACATGTTTGGTCTATGGTATCGTAAGCATCTTTTTATAGAAACACATTTCTATTTCTTTTCGTGTCTTTTTTATTTTTAGGGGAATTTCCAGCATTTGCCACCATAAAAGAGGATAGATATCGCATAATTGAGTATCTCATATTACATTATATCTATTTCTTTTTACCTTTTACTATTTATTCCGTTTTATTCCTAAAACTTTGCCTGTATATCTTAAATGTTAAACCTTTATCGATGGCATTTTCTTGTTCTTCTGGCGTCTTCAACAATGGTGAGTAAAGATTTCATTTTAATATTCAGCATTTTATCAAATGTCCATGAAAATGAGAATGTCCATGCAAAGAAAATAGATGGAATGATTTTAAGAGAGATAAATTACCGCGATTTTTTATCAGCGGCGGTAGCCATAACAATCTAAGATATGATGATGGTACTGTGTTGAGATCAGACTCAGAATGAAATCCCAAATGACTTTTAGACAATATAGCAATAGATTGTACTATGATGAGCTAAAATATTAGAGTGGTTCATAAATTATTTACGTTTTATTGTAGGTTGAATCATAAATAACTTCCGCTTTTATATTAAGATTAGTCCTAAATAATTTGTCATCTCAATTTATATTGTTGTGTGCTGACCCAGTAATATCTACCAAAGTAAGTTCTATAAAGGTTGAGCTCAATATAATTCTAATTTGTAATTATATAAGTTAATTTGTGGGCTCTTGATATGCAACTGTTTTGCAAGATCGAACCTAATTCGCTCGTATAGTTCTCTGCATAATAAGCTTCCAAAACAGTTGTATTTATTTTTCTGCACATTTCTGTCATTTATATTCCTTTACCTCTTATATGAATGGTAGTACATTAACTGGACACCAGGTGATATTTATTCTTCCATGTTCCGTTGTCTTTATTAGTGTTCAGATAGTTTATAACCCATTTTAAATGAGAGATATGAAAAAACTTTGATATTTGCCACTGGATATGATTATGCACACATCCAATTAGGAAAGACATCGAAACCAAAGCCGCCACCTAATTTCTTCTTTTTCCATATACAGCTCCATAAGAAATTGTGAGATAATATCGGAAAAAATGTTTGTTTGAGTCATTGTTTCTTTACATTTTATTTTCAAATCTCCTGCATAATACATTCGCTTTTTTCTCATTGCCATATTTTCTAAAATAATGCTATTCATTTTTTTGTCTCCTTGCAGACGACAGATATCTATGTTATTTTTTGTGTGTCGGTTTCATTTTCGATATTCTAATATTTTAACTTTTTATGTCATGATTTGTCTTTTGTTTTGCGTTCTTCTTTTTTCTTTGATACAAATGCGTTAAAATACCGCTGCGCGTCGTCTACATATTATTAAATACAAATATCTTTCTATCTATTCATATAAATCAGAAGCGAAATATTAATGTGTCCAACATAATTAACACATGATATTTCAGCTCATCTGACAATGTTAATGTAAGGTTTGATATCTCACAGCCTATTTCTCCCTTTCGCTATTTCTCTATACTTTCTCTCTCTCTCTCTCTCTCTCTCTCTCTCTCTCTCTATATATATATATATATATATATATATATATATATATATTGGACAAGTGCAATATTAGCCATGTATATATACTGGACAAATTGCAAAACGTTTCATTGAAACTAGATTTGATTACGAGTTTACTCTTTCTAGGCTTCACCAGATCCAATCCTTTTTCCCTAACATGGCATTTCTCGTAATACAAAAAAGAAATGAAAATGACTGACTTTTAAATTACCCGTTAATATTTAGTTTGCACCTTTCCTTTATAATTCTTAGCTCCTGTCGAAAGCTATTAATATATTTTCGCGGATTTTTCTCTGATGAATTTAAGATAAATCCTTTTATTATTTTCAGAATGCCTTGAAAGCAAATGATTCATTTAGTCTTTTCTGAAATGAATGCAAAACAAATCCTTCAAAATGAGCTAAAATTAAAAGATGTATATGTTTGAGATGTGTCTTTGTGTTTTCTGTGTCAGCCATATATGTTTAAAATAGGATATGGAATTACAACAATATTTTGAATAACTTGGTAAACAGTAAAACGTTTCATTTAAACTTGATTTGATTATAGCACTTTTGCCATGGCTGGCCAATTGTGACACTGCCACTCGGCTGGCTGGTTGCTTCGGTCGTTCGCTGGTTCAGAAACGGATTCCGCTGCGATGATGTTGAAACGGTATCAGTTATGTCGACGCTTTCGGCCGCTGTTGCTGGTCCTGATCATCTCGTCACCGAAGCTGGTCCTCAAGACGCCTATTACAACAACGAACCACTGCCCACGTTGTGATTTGATCTCAGAAAGTCCCGTTGTGCAATTCCAGTAGCCGTACCAGATCCAGACCGGACATTTGTGCACACTTGTGGTTAAAAATAAACACGACACAAAAAAAAAAAATGAATAAAGTCGAAAACGCCCGGAGAGTTGCGAATAAAGTCTTTATAATAAAAAACATTATCAATTACAAAAACGGAAAGTACAATTTTCGGAACGCCAGTTTACACCGGAGAGAGGATTCGCTTAAAAATATCAGAGCTTTCAATTTTCAAATACAAGTGTCTTTTCCAAGTTTCGTTAAAATAATCGGAGCATTTCAATTTCTTTTTACATATTTCCAATAACTACAGCTGTCAATTCTCTATGCAACTTTTAAAACAACAAAGTTCTTTCGGGTCCTTATCGGAGCTTAACGAAATTTACCGAATCAGAGGCGGCTAATAGCGGCGATTCGACGGCGGCGGTGTGGGGTTTGGTTTATATTTGTCGCCTGGAAGCTCTCTCCCAAATTATCTGATTTTTCTCGCTGAGTCTCTATTTTTATAACCATCTCCAATTCTCTCATGGGATATAATCGTCTCAAAGCTTTTGATTATTGAGAGATTGTTTTCCACGCACACTATCTGCGGGGAGCCATGTTTCGACGAATGAAATATTAACAGCTCACATGACGTAATGTCTTTCTGTCTTCTTTCTTTCGATTACATCATCGGTCTTCCGATCCCACAATTTCTGTTCCCAGGAACAGCTGTTGGGGATTTAACCCAACCTGACCTCATCAAGTAAATCCTGACATGTTGTTATGACTGCGACCATTTGTTCAGATTTCCAACTGGCCCAAAATAATCCGTATCTTATATGAATAAGAAAGAAAAAATATATCAGCGGGAAATTGTGTCATATGATAAAAGTTACAAATGATCAGAGTATAATCCTAAGTAGATCATTTATGCAAATCAGAAAGAGTGTTGGTCCGAGAAATGAACCACGGAGGACGCCTGTGTTGGTCACCAGCCGTCACCTATTAGGAAGATTTCTTTTTTAACTGTGAAAACCCTTTCATTTATTCCATAGCTGGAGAGATTTGTATCAAATCTTTGTGTCACATCTTTTCGAAGACCTTCAAGCTATCTAATTCTATGGTCCTGACCGTGTCTGTGTCGTCACTCAGTCTGCGGTTAATGATAGTTAGAATGTCACCATTAAATATGGTTGATCGGAATCATTACTGCTCGTCGCACAATTGCTTGTTCCTATTTTAGTGTTTTTCGGCCTGTTTATTGATAAAAGCCTAAACAAAGCTTATTGATTTTATTGATAATACTAATAGATTATTACTGGTAGGAAGAGGACTGGGCGCTCACGTTTTTCAAGAACAGACATTTGCTTGCCTTCTTTCACATTCTTTGGAATATGTCTGCTTCAAAGAAAAGGTTAAATAATTTTGATGGGGTCTGAGATAGTCCTGAGTTGATATTCTGAAGGACAACCATAGGAGTTTGGATTTGGCTAGTGGCCTTTTTGGGGGGCGTGGAGTCTTTAAACGAGTTGAGAGACGTCTCTTACTAAAATGAATATATTACTGCTCAGTTAGAGAGGGAATATCATCTAACATTCAGCTTGATGCGAAGATTCAGGCGAAAAACCTCGACTTGTCTTTCAAAGAATATTTGATTTGGGGGCCATTTAAAAAAGTGGGCAGAGCCGCTTTGCGTCTGTTCATAATTCAGTAGTTGATGTTCCAGAATCCCCGAGATCCAATTTATTTTGAATCGATAATTACTTGAACGACTTTCGCGTAGCTACCCTTGGCGTTTTCCAGAGTTCTCTTACAGCGTTTACGGGCGGTTTGAAAACATTAAGGTCAAGACTACGTCGTTTCGGATATATATATCCAGACAAAGGGTCTCAATGTAATTAAAATTATTTGTTTAGCGAGATTATATATATATATATATATATATATATATATATATATATATATATATATAAATTTAAAATGTTTCAAGGTTTTACTGCCATTTCAACGAGTAAAATTAACAGCGGTGATCATAGTCATTATGATTGCAGATGACGCGAGTGTTAGTTTCAGTCGTTAAAATGACCATACAATCTTGGAAAACTTTAATTTCTTTATATATATATATATATATATATATATATATATATATATATATATATATATATAAATCATATAAATCGATCATCTCTTATATACATATTATACGGACACATGGATGTACAGGATATGCAAATGTATGTATATAGTAATGGAAAACAGTGGGCATAAAACATATTGTATTGATTAAATAAAGTGATCAATCGCTCAAACGTATAAACTATTTCCTCCCGTCATTTACACACTCCGCTTTATCTGCAAAACATGTATTTTTTTAATAATCATACGCCCCAAGCTAGGCTTTTTATTGCCACTGTTTTGCAGGGGGTTACGTAGAAGAAAAGTTATGAGAAAGTGTGACAGGTCACAGAGGTTTTCAGGAAGTGGGTAAGAGAAGGATGGGAATACTGATGAAAGTGGATTAGACGGAGAAAGGAGCATAAGAGAGAGGATGCTGGTTAGAGAAATAGGAGATGACTATTGACTTTACATTTAAATTCTTGGAGATTATAACTGCGGGAAAGCAAATAAATGGAAGGGAATTCCACAGGCGGGAAATGCGAGAAAAGAAGCTTAGGAAGTAGAATTTGCTTTTACAATTTATTGGTTTCACAGTAAACGGGTAGGATCTAGTTGCTAATCTTGTGGATCGAATAAATTTTTATATAGTGGTACCGGTGAGCTAAGTTCATCGGAGCAGAAGCCGTGAAAGTATTTGTAGAAGAGGCACAGGGAAGCCACATTGTGCCCGTGAGAAAGCGACTGTATCTGAGCTGTCAAGTCGGGATCTATCACATTACAGATTATCCGTTGGATTTTGTCAAGGACACCTAGATGGATAGAAGGAACATTCGACCAGATATGGCAGCAGTATTTAATAAACGGGCTGATGGTAGATTTATATATGTGAAGGATTGTTTCAGACGGAAAAAATCTTCTTGTCCCTACACAGAGAACCGATTTTCTTAGCAGCAGATTTAGATATGGATTCTATATAGTCATTCCACTTGAGGTCTGTTGTGAGAGTTAAGCCGAGGAGGCGCAGCGTTTTGCTTTCAAGTAGACCAGGCTGATCTATGCTAATATTTTATTATTGTTATTATTCTTATTTCTACTACTACGTCTTTTTAAATATATAATAAATGTATTATAATTAAAATTAAGTATATAGAAGTATCAATCAGGATTTTAGCGAATTTTTATTAAATGAATCCCAGAACCAGTCTAATAATTCTGGAATAATACTGGTATATCTATTTTTGCTGTCCCTTGTATAATTATAGTTTTGTTAGATTTGTGGGCACAACGATTTCATTGTGAAAATTCACACCTACAATTACTGAGTATGAGGAAGACAATCAACTGATCTTTTTAAGTCTTTACAAAAAGTAAATTCACATCTTCGGCAACCCTTGCGTCAGCAATATTATCAGAGGGAAAGTCCTATGCGCAAGATACAATTAAATAAAAGACGTATTTGTACTCAGGATCTGTTTGTTTGTTTTTGTTTTTTTTTCAATTTGTAAGTAATCAGCACGCCATACACACCACAAGCTAACGTCTGCCATGACTAAAAGAACAGAATAAAGAACGAGTGATAAGAGGAAATGAGTGCGCAGAATCGTTTAACGAGACGTTGAATGACTTCTTTTCATTAAAACTTTGAAGATTTCCGGCATCGTCATTATACCAACAAAGAATAAATATGACCTCCGTTGCAATGACGTATTTTGTGACGTTATACAAAAAAAAGTGCATTGCATTTCCTGAAAAATGGTTTAAACGTCATCGTATAATCCAGTTGATTTTCTTCTTCTTCTTCTTCTTCTTCTTCTCGTCTTCTTTTAGAACGTGGTCTTTGTCTGTTTCCCTAGCTGTCTATCTTTTGTAGTGCTAAGCAACATTTGAATGTACAATCTTTATTTGGCTTTTCTTGGACATAATAATAGATTAGTCAGTGATACAATTCTTACTAAATAACCCATAGCAAGGTGAGAAAAGGTGAATTCATAAGTGAATTTAACGAGCCCGAATGGAATTGGAACTCGGTTTTTCGATTAACAATTCTTTACACCAACCACACTTTCAAGATTACAGTACCTAGTGTTCCCAAGTGGTTAACCATCTAGGTTCCAACATGCTTTGACGTTGCTTAGGTTATGTAACCGTATGAAAAGCGGAGTTTCAACGTAATGTGTTCCTAAGCTGGTGTTTCTAATTGTACCTCTATCTTTCCGTTCTGTGAGTGTTACATTTAAAAAAAACTTATTTCCTCATGATCAGTCTGTGCTATTTCAGCTTTGTTATTTTTATATTAAGTAAAGCATTCTTTTCAGTTTTTTAATGAACTTTTTCTTATTTTTATGTTCAGCATACTTTAATATCATCAGTTATATATTTTACAGACTTGTACTTTTTAAAGGAAAAATGACGATCGTTCTTTCACAAACATAAATGCTTAACGCAAATGTTTTACGTCATAGTAAAGTGCCATAGGTGATACACGCTTTGGCAATAATGTCTCTATCCATCCGTGACAAATCAGGAAGAAAAGTTTCCTGCAGTAGGTTGCCATTTCATTTCTTTTTTGGCAACCAAAGCTAAAGAACCCAATCGAACCTGCTTTTTAAACCAAAACTGGAAGTAGAAACGATATATTAATACCTTTCCCATCAGTTTTGCACGAATTCAGATGTAATTTAAACTCGGTTCACGGATTTCTCATCCCGATCCGATATCTATTACACCAATGCGCATCTAATAATTTAAGTCAGTCAGTTAAGTGCCATATGTGATACCCACTTGAGAGATCATGTCTCGAAAAAGACATAACTTATTGGGCAGAAGAATGTCTCGCAGTAGGTTGCTAATACTTTCTGCGGTAGATTGGTTGCCAATAAAGGCTATAAAACACAATTTGTACTGGTATTTAATCCATAGCTAGATTAATGCCTCTCCCAAAGATATTTGCACGTAAGTTAATGCGGTGAATTCAGCGGGAATTTGAACTCAGCTCTCCAATTTCTTGTTTTGAGGCGATAGCCACTGGACTACATAACACATAGTTTTATAGATTTATATGAAATATGAGGGGTGCTATTTCTTAGCAGTTTTTAAGTGATGATAAGCAATATCGACAGAAAAAAATCAATTTCTCTTTCTCCATTCGAAATTGTTTCTTTCTTTTTTGTTCTTATCAAGTCTTGTATGGAAATTATTCGATCATTTCAAACTGTACATATGCATATAGTCACTGCAAAAAAGTCCATCGTTTTATTTAAAAACAGAAAGTATTTTGGACTGTAAGAATTTTTAAAAGTATTTAGTAAAGGATCAATTCTATATTACTATCAGAATCAACAAGTATGTTCTGGATATATTTAAGCAATTTTTAAATTACTTACGTTCTTAAAAAAATTCGTAAGATCACATGAAAAAATTGCATAAAAACTCAACCATAATACCTTGACTATCACGGATAGACATCACTCAGTAGAGATTCTATTCTAGGGTTAAAATACAAAAAAATATACTACTAATGAATCAATGATGGAGTTGGAAGATAAGTTACAAGCAAAGCTCTTTGCTTTATCAACAGTAGCCGACAATGCTTCAAACTGGTTGAAGATTAGAATGATTGAGGGTTTACACTTGTTCAAGACACTTTTCCAGAGCCGTTAGTAATTTTCAGAACCCAGACTATAAGAGGGCATCGTTGTCACATTTTAGCTGTGAAAAGCGACTCTTTAAAAGCAGATACTAAGAGGCATATGTTATGATCTTAACTTTAACTTTGGTATAGCCGGAATTAATTATTTCTGTGGTCTGTAGCAGCTGAACTAGCAGGGGTGAACCAAGAAGACGGTTGCGGTTTCAGTTAGTATTACCCTGCTTGTGTGAAATTTTATTTGACGGTTTTCACCCCCCAAATAAATTTCAGTAGCAAAATTTTCAACTGAAATATTAAACTAGGTAACGCTTAGACAATTTACAACGAAAATCTTTTTAATGGCATATCAACACCTCTGTGCAAAGAAGGTGAGTTTTTAGGGCATTTTTAGTGTTCGGTTATAGTGATAAAGTTAAGTTAGATTTTGATGAAAACAATTTTTTAAGTAAGATGTCTTCTGGTTTTGTATTTTTAACAAGTATTTTAAATGTATTACTGGCAATATATTTTTCATTCAAAAATACATTGCTCAAAATATTTTTTTCTTTGAAAAATGTATTGCTGGTAAAATTTGTTTTCTCTCAAATATGTATTGGTCGTAATATTTTTTTCTTTCAAAGTGTATATTGACAGCCTTTTTCCTTCGAAAATGTGTAGCTAGTAATATTTTTATTACAAAAATGTATTGCTAGTACTATTTTTCCTTCAAAAATATATTCATGGAAAATTTCCTATAAAAGTCTGTTTCTATACCTTCACAACACTAATCCCAGGTAGGGGGTTAACTATTTGACCATAGATAGAATCTGTAACAGGTGCCACAGCGCATGACAGGGTGTACCTGGAAACAACTCCAATCAGAGACCTTGCTGCTGGATGCAGTTTATCGTCATACCTAGGATCAATTATGGCTTTAGTAACAAAATAAGACCTGTCAGTACTAGGACACTGCTTAATAAACTAACTGGAAGAAATATCTCTAAATATTACCGCTAATTTTTTAATGTCAAGATGACAGTATTGCAAGATGAGTGTATTACGAGATGGCTGTATTGCAAAATGACAGTATTGCAAACGTGACAACAGCCCGAAGATGAGGTGAGGAAATTATATCAACAAACCTATAAACGCAAAATTCTATACAATGCCTATATTTATATTCGGATGTATGTGAAAGTAGGAGTAAAAGATTGATCTTGGTAGCAATGGAAAAGATATTGCGATTTGAAAATGCACATTTTAAACGTTTACCAGTTTATTGTTTTTCTGCAACACCTGACAAGCAATGATTCTGGCCGTAAGCAAAAAACATTCTCATAAACTAATAAATAAACGGAAAAAGATTTTAACGAAAAAATCCATTTCTTTATCCACAATGATTTATATTTTAATACAATTTCATATACTTATGGCTATAATATTTTAAACTACATTTTAAAATAATATTTATTGAGCTTGTTATGACGTATTGCGTTATTTACTCTTCAAAATGAAAATATTGTAAATATTTTTCCAATCATTTTATTCTAACCCGAAAGATAAACGTGACCACTGGAGAATAAATTATTTTTCAATGATTCGTTCAATTTTTAAAATTATAGTTGCAATATTATTGATAAACCTTTTTTTTTACTTACCTTTAGCCTGAAAAGAAACCGCACATGAAACGAAAATATTTCTCTTTATTTTTCATTGAAAGATTTTCTCAGAAAATGAATTATTGAATAAAATTCGTTTTAAATTCGAATAGATTTCCCATAGATTGAACGACATAAACTTCTATGTTTGCGATTTTCTAAAAATAAACAATCACTGACTGTATCAACTCTGTTGATGATACATACAAATTCATAATTTATTAGAACGCATAAATCACTATAAAGAAAAGGGAGAGGTCTTTACGTTCTTTATAATTAAATAACTTAAAATTAAAAAAACTATATGAAAAGAAGACACGAGATGACAAGAGATGAATAACTTGGTTAGGCAATTAGTAATCCTGTTAAGAAAAATCTCTTGACAATGAACGTTTGAAATTCGTAAGAAGGTTTTCTTTATCTAGTCTATAATACTGACATCTGGTTATGTTAGTAAACATTTAATATGGGCAAAAGAAACAAATTAACAGTATTCTCGTTTTCAACTGTAGAAAAACAAAATGCTGGTGGGAAATTAAACACGGGGAACTAAACAGGAGATTCATTTGTTTTATTTTAAATACAATGTCAATCGTTGAGAAATTTTGAAAGTGATGCTGAGAGAATCCGACTGTATATGTTTTAGTAATCACGTAAATACCAACCTACAAATTTAACTTCATCCATTTGATGCTAGGATAGTCCATGCCAATTTAACAGTGTCAAATTATTCTCATTTACTTTGTATCCCAAATCTAAGAATCAAGTTGGAATCAGACTCCTTTATGCTCCCTAAGAACTGCGAGTTTTTGGAACTAATTCCCGTGTGAATACTTCCCTGAACACTACAATCTTCAAATCTAGGGTGAATCATTATTAATTTTCTTCATCCTTATAAACATCATTTGGCACACCCTTTTCGCATGACCATTTAAATAGTATTATTGAGTAAAAATTATTTTAAAAACGATCACAGATTTTTCTTTTTATAATAAATATGATTTTTTTTTCAAAATGTATTTCTCTTGAGAAGTGTTGAATAGATATTTTCTTTTTATCCGTTGCTAGACTCTTTCTTCTTATATTGAAAAATACAAACTTAAAGTAAAACGACCTGTTAAACATATACACAGAGTGTTCACAGACAAGCATAAAAATTAAACGTAAAAGGATACTGTTGAAATGTTCACATTATATGAAGTAAATGGTGAAATTCATATGCAAATAGTTTTTAAAAAATCTTTATAGCTCCAGTTCATTGCAAGAATATCTATGCGATAGCAATTTCTGCTCATGTAATTCTATAGTGCATCTTTTATTTGCCATATCCATTCAGGACGTAGGCTATCATGTGTCTCCACATTTCCTATCGATTGTAGTTTTTAAGAAATCTTATTTTTTTGTTATTTCTTCCGAACTCTGTTCTACAATCTATTTATTCGAATTCATCAAATATATTAAGCACTGTTTCCACTGTGTCTCTTTTTCTCTACACGCTTTGTAAGAATCAAATTATCCTTTATGTGCCCCAGAAATATCAACCACATTTTCTTGGTGTTAATCAGTGGAAAGAGTCTTCCCATAAGAAAATTCTTAATTCTGTATTTAGGCCACTCTTAGATGTTTGAAAATGGGTAACGAATTGTTTGTAAATCTTCAAAGAAATAATTCCCTACACCAGTGACTAACCACCGCCTGAAGAAGTACAATTAATAGTACTGAAACACGATACATATAATGAAAATATTACAATAATAATAATGCTCTAATTTGTATCGAGCATTATTAAAAAGTAAATTCTACGAAATGTGGATTGTTATTCCATTGGTTCTTACTCTCACTAATATATATATATATATATATATATATATATTGAAATTAAAAGGAAAGAAAATAATTGCAGCGTTCAAAACATTAATTTAAAATGGTGCTCAATCTAAAAATAGAGCAATGGATATTTATTATTAATGTTCTAAAGTAAGAATTATATATATATATATATATATATATATATATATATATACTGGAAAAATCTGCACTGTTTTTTTACCATCGTAATTCAAATTTATATTTCCTTTTCGTTTATTTTAAATTTCTCTAAAATTTAATATCGATGGGAAAACAGATATTGAGAAAAAATCCTTTTAATCATAAACTATTCTTTAGATTTATCAAATAATATAAAAATGTATTCTTACTTGTACCTCAGAAAAATCAGTAATAATCGTGGGCCTTAAGCAAATTACACGCGTTTTATTTCTCAAGCAGTTAATATTGCAAGTTCTCTCTTCTCTATTTTATAACTTTAAATTAATTTTCTTCAAAACAAAACTGCTTAAAATTAATTGACAAAAGCAAAACAACTTGTAATTAATTAACATATAAAACTTTTTTCTGCCATCAATATGATTGATGCTAAAGCTTCAGGAGATAAATACACTATGTCTTCTTAGTCTCACACTTTACATTGACATGAAATGGAACGACTATATGAAGCTAGGAATGTTGTGCAAGGATTTCTTTTTCGTCAGAATGTATCTTGTATATTTATAAATCTACCATTCGTCTATGCATTAAATGTTGCTGCTAATGTTGTATTTTTTGAGATTCTTGACAAAATTCAAGATGGTCAATCCTAACCTGAAATCACGACTTCACTTCTGTACCGACATGAATTACCTTCCCTCTCTCTTTTCTCCACATATTTTCATAGCAATTGATCTTGTGAACTCTTTTCCCTCATGCTTGACTACATTAATTTAAGCGTACCAGGTCTCTCCCTTTATTGTTAAACTAATTAGATGCAACCACCGTATCTATTATAATAAATTTCTCCCGCACTTATCACCTGTAGAACACACTCCGATTGTTTGCTAACATGATACACGTAAATTAAATTCAGTATTTATCGCCATCTGTCTAACTCAACTTTTCCTCACCCCTTCTCATTAAATATTCTCATTCTCTTTCACTTCTCGCGTCTTTTCATCTTGCTTGGGGTGAAACTATTAAACAAAATCAAGAAAAACTCAGAATTTATACAAAACAGTCACAAATCGCTTTTTTTATTAATGTAGCAGTATTGGTTTTCTATTTTTCCGGTGATTAGTTAACTGATTTGCCGTATTTTAGATAGATTCTGAGCATGTGCCAATATTATAAGACGCGAATAAGAATTTTTTTTAAATATACAGATATATTTTCAGGTTCCTCCAAATATTCACTAAAATATAGGTATACATGATGAGAAATTGCCCCAAACTTAACAAAAGAAACATTTTGTCGCTAATATCTTTGTTATTATTACTAGGAAAAACCAAGGAATTTTTTAAATTGTTATATTAAATTATTTTGATCCATTTTAAAACCTGAATTATTTAAAATCTTTTGGAGGAAATAAGTAAATGTATAAAACTCAAGTTATGGTTATGCCCCGTTAGAAAAATTCCCAAACATATGTCTATGAAGAGATGTGTCGAAATATAATATAAACAACCATTTCAGTGCTAAAAAAGCTCATCTGCAATACCTTAAACGAAAAGTAAGAATTGTTTGTTTAAAATCAACTAGTTTTCATCAAATAATGTATAAAAAATTATTTTGAGTTTAAATGTTTTTAGTGAAGAAAACTACGTTGTGGTGATAGATTTTTCGCCATGACCGATTTTAGCCTTTTTAATTATATAAAAAATAATTCCAACCAATTTAAATTCAGTAAATTATCTTGTCTATTCGAAATATTAAATAAAAACTGTGAGTTTGAAATTAAAACATAAAAGATTGAAATTTCTTTTTTTTATTAAAAAAAATTATTTTAAACATTAGGTATTGCTTTTCTCGGATGTCCCGGGCTTAACTTTATACCATTCAAAGGTTTGTTATTAAAGACTTATCTTTACACTTTAAACTTATCTTGACAATCATTAAGTTTGAACGGATCTATATTTTTTATGAGAAATTGTCTACAAGAGTGACAGTTCAACACGACCTTCATTACGTGATATTTAAGCACGATTGGATTAAGTCAAATAATCGTTCATTGGCACTACAGCCTATCAGCTTATCAAAAACCCTGTCAAACTCCTTCGATATGTCTATAACGAGAACCCTAGCTTTACCGTTCTTATCTAAATCATGATAGACAAATTCAGTCAGAACCGTTAACACATTTGTCGTTGACCTAGAGAAACGAAAACAATACTGTTTATCAGAATGAAGTTTGAGGTGAGATACTTAATGTTGGAGTTGAGAATATAGAATTATATTTCGGTGGGGAATTTAAAAAGAAAAACTTAATACAATAAACTTACGTGCAAATTACAGCTCTGAAGAATTATCATATTATATTTCTAAGCCATACAATAATGCCAGTAAACTGATGTACTCGTCTACGCTAGGAAAGAGGCTCGAAGCTGGTTATTATGAATTTAAAACCATTCGTTAGTACTACTGGAGAGACGGAAGTAATGCTTCGCCAGATCGATGTAGGCGAAACTGAATAATCTCATTATAGAATGAGGGAAACGAAATATATAACCAAGAAATGGGTATTTTCAATATTCCTTGTCGTTTAAAATGTGTTATTCTCATCACCATTTACGTCAATTTCAATTTCCATCGTCAGCAATCATATGTATGGATTGTGCTTTATTTTTCACATGAATGTTACAGTAAATAGTCTATATATATATATATATATATATATATATATATATATATATGTGGTAGTTTCTGTTCGAAAAAAAGTTAATTATGTTCTTCCTAGATGTTTATTAATATAAAGTATAGTTACTGTTAGTGTAAAAAGTATTTACACATAAAAAACTGTGAAGTTGCCTTTTTTCACAAAAAATATTTTATATTTAACAAACTCACCTTTTTTTTTTTGCTGTGTTCTCCAAAAACTTGCACTGCCATCTATTTACTAAAACAGCAACATTAAATCAATATTAATTAAGTCTTCACCAATATCTAATAAATATGCATGCAAATATAAAATCAACACATAAAATCATTCCTTCGTGTATACAGGACAATCATACTTTTGTCTGGAAAAGCAACTTCTTTATTAAGATTTTTCGAATCTGTATGCCAATAAATATAATACATACTGTTTAATAGATAAAATTAGAGAGTCTATTTGTAATACGAAATATATACCATAATTACGCCTAAAGTAAAAATAAAGTTCGCGTTAAATGTATATGCATGACTTCTTTAAAAATTTATCTATCTATACAAAAGTGGTGGGCATAGAGGTCGACACTATGTAACGGAAGTTTGCTTCATGCTTAAACACTATTTTCAGGATATATGTGTTCGTTTTTTGAATTACTATTTATATATGTTAGTCAGCGATAAATTCTGGGTAGTTCTATTGCATTATGTTATTCAGGAGGTTGTAATGTTTATAATTCAAATTATTTAGAGGGCGCTGTGTAGAAATGTTCCTTCACAATTTTTCGATCTACCTTTATATTTACAAACTTAAATATAAATTACAACTATACATTTTATCCGAAATAATATATTTATATATATATATATTTGAAAATATAGAGTTAATCAGACAAGACAACCGACATGTTGCTTATTTAAGCTTGTTTCATATATATATATATATATATATATATATATATATATTGTTATGAAGGAACACAACTATTCCTCGGATAATGGACGCTCCCTCCTATATTAATAAGAGTTAACAGGACGTTAAGGGTAGAACTTCGTGGAAGTTCTTGGGAAGTTCATAGGAGTTCTTTAGAGTTCTATTAGATTTCAGTAGAACTAGATGGTTGTGAGCCGAATTATAAGGAGTCAGCTTTCAGTGGAAAATTAGCAAGTTTCTAACATTTTTGGTGCGTTAAATCAATTAGCATCAAACATAGACCGATTATAACCTTCAGTGCAAAAACTACACCACAATATATATATATATATATATATATATATATATATACTTCTCATTTTAGTACACACACACACACACACATATATATATATATATATATATATATATATATATATATATATATATTTTTAATCATTTCACCCCGAGCAAGGCAGAAATGCCACTGAGGGGCGCGGGGTTACATAACTGTAAAAAGATAAATTAGAAAAGAGTGAGGAGTACAAACTAGTTAGAAAGGAGCAATAGAAAGCTGAAAATGCAGGTGCGATGACAGATACATAGGTGGAGAAAAGGGAAGGATATACGGGGGTGGAGAGAGAGAGCTACAGACCAGTGGTTAATAGATGAGTACTGACATTGCATTTAAATTTCTGGAGGTTGTAGCCGTCAGGAAAGCAAGAATACAGGAGCGTGTTCCACAGGCGGGAAGTGCGAGAAAAGAAGCTGCAGGAGTAGAATTGTCGTCTGCATTTGGCTAACCTGACTGTGAATGGGTGGGACCCAGTTGCCACTCTGGTTGCACGAGTAAACACCTGTTGAGGAGGCACCAGTGACTTAAGTTCGTCCATGCAGAAGCAATGAAAGTATTTATAGAACAGAAAAAGGGAGACCACATTTCGACGGTGGGGAAGTGGCTGCAGTCGAGCCGCCAGATCAGTACGTATCACATTACAAACTCTCCTTGGGAGTCTGTCGAGAACACTGAGAAGAACGGCAGGGACACCAGACCATGAATGGCAGCAGTACTCCATGCACGGACGGATGGTTGACTTGTATATATGCAGGGTGGATTCAGGCAGAAAAAAACATCCTGGCTCGACATACTGACCCAAACTTCTTAGCAGTAGATTTAGCTATGGATTCAATATAGTGGTTCCATTTGAGGTCTATGGAGAGGGTAAAGCCGAGGAGGCGTAATGTATTGCTCTCAAGGAGAATTGATTGGTCCATGCTTATGGGAGGCAAGAGATGTTGCCTGTAATAGTTGACAGACAACAGCTTGGTCTTAGACGCATTGAAGTTGACAAGTCACTTCTTGACCCATTTCACCACAGAGTGTAGATCCAGTTCAAGGTCAGCAGCGAGATTATGTCTGTCCGCCACGACAGGTTTTTTACTGGTGCGGGAGTATATTGTAGTGTCATCTGCGTAGATGCCTACTTGGGACGTGATCTCATCTGGGAGGTTGTTGATGAAAATAAGGAAAAGCGGCGGGCCCAGGATAGAGCCCTGTGGCACACCAGCATTCGTGCTGTAGGATGAAGAGACACGCCCATTGAAAATGACCTTCATTTTGCAGTTATTTAAAAAAGATTGGATTAGGTCAAGCAGGCGACCGGTAATACCGTAACCCCTTAGCTTGCATAGGAGTCCAGAGTGCCAAACCCTGTCGAAAGCCTTGGAGATGTCCAGAGCAACCGCGCGAGCCCCGCCAGTCTCATCAAGGGCCCATATGTTCATTCAATTTTAAAAGACGAATGACAGAGAGACTTTTATAAATAAATGATATTTTATTTCTGTTTTCTTATCATAGATTTCATTTTCTATACATAAATGTTATAATAAATAAAGGACAATATTTATTATATTTTATCAGCTAGCAAGTAATTCACACTTATAATTGGTCTAGTGCTTGCAATAGATAATGACTTGCAGATATTCTTTATTTCATAGAAAGTAGTAATCCATCATGGATTATTTACGTACCGGCTTTAAAATGGCAATGAAATTTGTTCTTTGTTAAAAAGAATGCTATGCATATTAATGTATGATCCCATAGAGTTTCAAGTTTCACTGTTTTGTACCATGCAATCTAATAAAGTAGGTGTCAGAATATCACCAATATATAACATTACATTTGAGACAATTTCGCGACTGAAATATTATATGAGAAATATTTAGAATTGTTATGGTGCAAATGTCTTCATACAGACATTTTCACATCATTCACCATTATTTAAAATTATACCATTTCCATAGAATATGAATAATTGTTTGTTCTGTTGTTTATTCCCCATCACCGTGAAATATATTTAATACTGCAGATCTGATAATTAAATGCGGAACGCGATGTGAACTGAATGCGCAAATTTTGTAGCAGTAGTGTTATCGATAAGCCCCCGCATAAAAATACATTGCAACCTTCACGATAACATCTATTACATATTCTGAACACACAGGATTCTATTGCTAGTGCGAGTTGATCATCACCTCATATTCTCATATCTGACCTTTATACATGTCAATCAAAAGTGTGGACGTGCAGTGTTTGTATATAGCCGCAGTCAAAAATAGATTATCATTTACCTGATATCTGATGGAACATCGCCTTTTTATTTTTTCTTTCATATTTGCCGGATATGTAGATATTTTTTTAACCCTTTACTTATACTATCCTTTTCAAACTTCATTTTGTTTTCTAGAGTTTTATTTCTGCTCAAAATTTCGTTTGTTTTATTTTATTTAATTTATTTTTTCCAACTCAGTTTAAATTAATTGCTTTTTCTCTAATGAAGCATGAAAGCCAAAAAGTGAGAAAAAAATACAGATTTAGGAAACAATTCATACTTACCACGCAGGAAATTTGAATTAAGAAAGTTCCACTATCTTCAACTCTTGCTTTTCCCAAAAATTAAGATCGAGTTAAGCTGCTTGGTAAATTTGAATTTGAAGAAGAGACCATAGAGATTTCACAAGGGAGGGGTAACAAGTGACCAGTGACTGCCGATACCTTGGCCAGGATAGCTTCGCATAACAGAATATGTAAAATAAATAAATAAAAAAACCAAAACAGGGAGGCTAATTTTTTGTGGCCTCCCTTTGTCTGTTCTATAAATACTTTCATGGCTTCTGCTCAGACAAACTTAAGTCACTGGTGCCTCCTCAACAGGAGTTTACTCGTGCAACCAGACTGACAACTGGGTCCTACCCATTCACAGTCAGGTTAGCCAAATGCAGACGACAATTCTACTCCTGCAGCTTCTTCTCTCGCACTTCCAGCCTGTGGATCTCGTTCCAATATTCTTGCTTTCCTGACGGCTACAACCTCCAGAAATTTAAATGCAATATCAATACTCATCTATTAACCACTGGTCTCTAGCTCTCTCCCCACCCCCGTATATCCTTTCTCTGTCATCGCACCTGCATTCTCAGCTTTCTATTGCTCCTTTCTAACTAGTTTGTACTCCTCACTCTTTTCTAATTAATCGTTTTACAGTTATGTAGCCACCCGCTCATCAGTGGCATTTCTGCCTTGCTTGCTGTGAAATGATTAAAAAAATAAAAATAAAAAAATAATTTTTTAATTGTATAATATTTTTCTTACTTTTCATTCATTTTATACAAGGGCCGGCAGCTTTTTAGATAGCTCAAGTCAGACAGCTATGCAACATCTCAGAGGAGGTCCATGATATTAAATGTAGTAAAATAAACGACCACACACCGCTTTGTCCAGAAGGCTGCCTTGTTCTGAAGGATTAAAGAAAAACAATGAAGTGAATATTATATTAATTAAACAAGGCTCCTTTTTTAATTGCAGGATCAACGGCATAGCAACTAACAACAGAAAAATAAAATTCCTTACAACAAAAAAGAAAAATACAGTTAGATATATTTGTTGATGACAAAGGAAAAATATGATCCAAGTGGTCATTAGCAATCATTGTTCTTAAACTTCTTCTTAGTTTATTTCATTTTCGAAAAAAGTGTTCACAGGTATATGTACTTAAAAATAATGACGCATCAATTTTGTATTATTCAATAAGCAAAACATATTTCTTGCAGAAGTCGTTAGTGGATTCGGAATGAAATTTTACTTTAAAGAATTCGTCCCATTGTAAATTAACTGACTTCAACTGATATTTTTTCTTCCACCTGGGCGACACATTAATTAGATAATTAATGTCCAGGTAATAAGTTAGCGGGTCAGAAAATTTATTTCTTGGGCCGGATGTAGCTCGGGGGTTGCCGAACCCCACATTATTTTTCCTTACCTTTTATGGTTTCTTTTCACCATATTTCATTTTTTTCTTCTTATCTTTAAACCATTCAACGTTGTTTTCATCATAACCTATATAATATTTAGCTAATAATTTCTCATACATTGCAGAAGTTAATTCTTATTTTCTCAAACATTTTAGTATTTCAATGTTTTTTTATAATAGAAATGTCTCATTATATTATTATTTTCTTAAACATTTTAGTATTTCATTTGTATTTTTATAACAACTAGATTACTTGTATTTCTCTAACTTTATTTCACCAATTTTTTATTTTATTATTGATCATTTCTTTACATTTCATTTGATTAAGAAGTTATAACCGAATCCGTTCCTTTCAACCTTTCTACCTCAAGCATTTTTTAATATTTATAACCAATACCAACGCGTTACATTCACATCCGCTCTATAAAGCCAAAGTTGTTTGGAAATCTACTTAATTCATTGAAAATTTTACATTTTAAAATGACTAAATGTATATAAGATAGACAAACACAACTCTTTTACGTAGTTTACTGTGTTATATTTGACTAAAATACTCAATTTAAATACACCCTGCTAAAATAAAAAATGCGACAGATGACAGGTAGCTACGTCTAAATAGTATATTGTTTATTACTATAAATTTTAGTGGCTATAGCTATTGACTGAACGGCATTACTATCAATCCACAAAATCACTTGCTCGAATAGTGATTCTAAAATATTACTCTAATAGACAAGAAATAGCTGCCGTCATGTAATCGAAAGTTTAAAATAGTCACGCTTATATAAAAACACATATTTGCATAGCAAAATACCAGACAGATGCTTATTTTCTTATTGTAAGTGAAGCCTGTCGAAAGTTCGGAATTATTAAAACTAACACAAAGTGTTGACAGTTCTTTACAACTTACTTTTTAGTAAATAAATATATTCGTCAAAAAGATTTTTTATTAAAGAATAACAAAATTTAAAGTATAACATGACTTTAAAAAGATATGGATGAAAATTTGTCAGCGAGATACACTTTATATATATATATATATATATATATATATATATATATATATATATATATTTGTATATATACATATATATATATATATATATATATATTTGTGTATTTATGCATCAAATTTTCATTTAAACATTTCATATTAAATAAATTGCAAACAGTATTTTGAATAAAATATTTAATAAAATATATTTTTAATCTATCTATGTATCTCTCCCTCTCTCTCTATATATATATATGTATATATAGATAGATAGATAGATAGATAGATAGATAGATAGATAGATAGATATAGGGTTAAATTGTAATAATATTTTAATATTTACCAAGATTGTTCAATTGTTTATTGGGAGAAGGGCATTGTAAGGAAGCAAGTTTTTTCATCATAAACTTCACGATATCAAGATGGGGCAGTAAGAAATTTTGATTGGTTTTTCACTTAATTGAGTAGCGTTGTTTCAGTTATACAACTTTGAAATATTCTTTATGATATTGTTGTGATGTTTTAACTCTTCAGCTTTTCTTTTTTTTCTGTTGAAAAAACCTGAATATTGAAGTATCGTCTCCTCAAAACTTGAAGAACTTGCGACATTAATCTATATCTATCTTACTTTCTCTCTCTCTCCATATATATATATAGTCATCAGCATACAGGTCTATTTCGCTGTATCACAGCTCATCAGTACGGTTAGACTCTGATTGCTTTTAATCCAGGATTGAAACCTGACCGAAGTGGCGTCAGTCGGCGATTCTACCTCTGGGCCATGGACACACGGTAGAAGAAGGCAGACATTTTAGCAGGTATATTATTATTATACACGCCCAATAGTCAATGTGCTCTAATTCATTAGTGAATGAGCGATGCGTACATGTCAGGTTAGCTACTGTTTTTCAAAGTCTACCATTCTTCCAGAGGTAAATGTCAGATGGTAAGGCTATGCAAGAATTTTCTTCATACATATCTATAAGTCTACCATTCGTCTATGCTTAGAATATTGCTGTCGCATATGGTCTAGAGTTCCTGCTATTTATTTTGTGCTCCTTGATAAAATTAAAAGAAGAATCAGTAATATTATTGTTCATGATAAGACGGCTAGGCTACAGTTATTTTGCACCGTCGTAATGTTGCATCTCTGTTCATTTTGTATAAATCATGTTAAAGCTTCAGATAAGCTCTTCCTTATAGTATCTTAATGTAATGCATTTTAATGTAAGCGCAGGAGTACACTGGCGTCTATATCTCACCAATTTAGTATTGAGTTGACTAGATCTAAATTTATGTTCTATGTTAATAGCTTCTCTTTTCGCACTTGTCACTGTGTTACTCCCTGCCAGCTCTAGGTTATCCTGCAAACTTTAATCTGCACAATAGTAAACGCAATGTCATTTTCTATCTACTGTTCTGATTACTCTTCTCTTACCTCTCATTATCAACGCTTTTGTTTCCAATTCTTCCACGTCCATTAACTCCTTTTGTCTTTAGTGCCTTATATGCGGTAAAATAATAAAAAAAAATGTACATTTATATATATTAATATCATCATACCTTGGCACGTTCATTCGTTTAAATGTTGATAAGTAATAATTAATAATACATTGAGGGGACAGAGGTTGTGCCAGTCAAGAGTATAGATTCATTGAAAGTTTAGTAAACTTGGTGATGATGACATATTATTTCAGCATCAGGCCTATATACATTTGTCAAATTCATAACTTTCTTTTTCATAGACAGACTAGAGTGCCTAACCCACACTGCCACTTAACTCTGAGCTGTGATGTGTGAAAGTTGTCGATTTCTTTCTTTTTGAATTGATATAAGTAAATGTGTGAATTTTGATTTTTCATTCCGATCCGCTAGCCATTACCTACTGACAGGGAATGTATTTTTCACTTAATAATATTTTGCATTTAATATATTCACAGATTAAATAGGTGCACTAAAAACATGCAGGCTATGAGCAGCCTTATACTTTTGAATTGGGTTCGATTTTATCACCTAAGGATAATTCAACAATGAGCAAAGGTTGTTAACAAAATGTATTAAGATAAAATATTTCTGTATCGATCATAAAGAGAATCAAGGTGAAGAAAATAGAGTTAACAATTGATGTAATTTCTAAGCCAAAGGAGATAACGATAGTGACTGCAGTTGTCGGGAATGACAGTTGTGAGTAACTGTCGTCAGCATCATGCCTCAAAGCATGCTTTGCTCGGTGACGTGTCACGATTGCCTGACATTTCACTTTCGACTGGCAGGTTGAATTTCCTATCAATAAATACAGTAGTTAATAGGTCAATAGAAAATAAAATCTTAAAGGGGAGAAAATGTTGACATAGAAATGAAGAGTTACGCACATCGGAAGATTACTTTAGTACAAGAATATTAAGCAGGCTCCTAAGTAAACACTGACACACACAAAAAAAGCTTAATCGCATTACCTCGTCAGTTGCCTTCAATGTCACTTGTATAAATAGTCAGACATCCGATTGCTTCTACTCAGAATTGAAAACCGACCGAAGTCACATCAGTCAAAAACCGATTCTGCAGTTAAGCTATCTACAATGTGAACACACGCCAATAGCCGAGAGTGTTCAAATTTATTACCGAATGAACAATACGTAAATGCTTGATTAGCGACTATTTTTAAACTCTATCATTTTTCCATAATACTCAGTCTGTGGGTGAGAGTGTAAATAGTCATCCACACTATATATAAATAGTCATAAATAGTTGTAAATAGTCTTATAATAAAAATGGTCGTAAATAATATTCTGCAATATATATATATATATATATATATATATATATATATATATATATATATATAAGCACAAACAGTTTGTCACTTTCACTGAGCAGATTCATGCTGACTTAGAAGTTTGCTGAGGATCCTGTTATGATGGTCTCCAC
The DNA here is from genome assembly GCA_037127315.1 of Ascarosepion bandense. Classification (NCBI taxonomy): domain Eukaryota; kingdom Metazoa; phylum Mollusca; class Cephalopoda; order Sepiida; family Sepiidae; genus Ascarosepion; species Ascarosepion bandense. The sequence goes on from JBBBDQ010000222.1 coordinate 3,420,281, forward strand.
ACGTCAGGGATATTTTCAGACGCTCAATCTGTACCACGATATCGAAAATTTTACGATAAAGGATCTGCTTGCCAAAATATATTACATCAGTAAAAGCACTGAAAGGACATTGCTGCTAAATACTATATATATATATATATATATATATATATATATGTGTGTGTGTGTGTGTGTGTGTGTGTGTGTGTAAATTAACCTAGTGAGCCAACACCGATGTTCATGTGCTTAGCTCTTTCTTTTTTTACAACCATTTTTTCCTTTGGCTTATATACGCGGAGGGTTTTTCTAAACGAGTATAGTGATAACTTTTCATTTATATATATATATATATATATATATATATTGGTGCATGTCTCTTTGTTTGTGTGTATGTTTGTAACAGTATCCAAAACAAATGTAAAGATGGGACACTGATAAAACTGACGAAGTCAAAAAGAGCATGGATTCTTCGTCATTTGATAAGATGTGTGTGTTTGGGGAACTGTTCCTGTGTAAAGGTGATGAGTCAAATAGAAAATTTTATACACACACACAAACACACACACACACACACACACACATATGTATGTACATAAATTTTGGATTCGGACAGAAATCACTCTTTTATGCAAGTGTCAATGAAAGCGACTGATAACGCAATGAGATTAAGCTTTTTAATACATCTTTATTTCATTCCTACAATTATTTTCTTTTTTTAAGTTCTGTACGCATATTCTATGGATCTGAGTGCTTTTGGCTTATGCATTAATAATTATAAAGGATGTTTTGTTTAAAACTGAATTTTGTAAACTTGTACAAATATATCTATATTGGTAGGAACGTGTTTTAATTTCTCAACTCGGTCATTTTGTTGCAGTCAGGTTCATATTCGTATCTTTCAATGTTAGCAACAAATTTTTTATTTTTTAGTTTTCCACTGTTTCATTCATAAATATATGACTAGGGTAAAAGTTATGATGTAAAATACTGAATTGAAAAAAATTGCCACGTCTTATCAATAGCACACAGTTTATATTTTTGTGTCACTGATTCTGATGCCGAGAAAGTGAGAAAGGAAAGGGAAAAAAGAAGGAGAGAAAATAATAAATAAATAATCTTTTTCTTTCTTCTTCACTGGAAGCTAGGTGATTCTGGGATCACACAAGACATATATATAAATGAAATTATGAGATACTTTTTTTTATGATTCTTGACTGCTTGTGACAAATAAAGATAAAGATTCTTATGGCAAACTCTGAAAATCCACTTTTGCTTCAAGTGAGTCTATCGGTTATTGAAAAATTTAAGGGCCATTGATAAAACGACATCGTTCTAATGGTTTCATTTGAGACAGACATTCCACGGCTATCACATTTCTTATGACCTATATGGACAGCCATCTCATAATACCTAGAGAAATAGTTTTCTTTGTTGTTTGTGAAATTTTGTGACGCTGATAATTCGAGAATAAAAATATGGTTTCCTTTTCAATTGAAACTAGATAATTTCTTACGACGTTTGAAAAAAATTAAACACGGATGCGGAACGGCGAAGCACCAAAGACTCGATCGGAAATAATTTATGGTACGATAATTAAAATTTGACCTGTGGGATAAAACACGCTTCTCGAGCACTTGTAAGGAGAGAAGTCAGGCTTGATCGGATGACCAATGAGAAAAACGCCTCGATTTTGAAAAATTGGCAAAAAGTTCCACGCCCCTGGAGCATTAGTAAGAGGCACTAACACATGTGAAAAGGAGACTAAATTGAACAGTTGACCAGAACGAGGCTCCCTATTGGTCATTTGAAGATATTAAGTTTAACTAAAGTGCGTCACAAAAGTCCCCGCTGGATGTGACGCTCCATATAAGCGACGGTCGATGGATTTTCAAATAGTAGAGACAATTGAGTACAGTACTGTTAACTATAAACCAGCTGGACGGGAAGGGAGAATTAACACAAAAGGCCGGTGGGAATTCCCATTTACAGTACACTAAAATTTTAAACATACATATTAAATGGTGACCTCAAAAGTTTTTACTTCTATATGATTGGTGTGTGGATTGTGATTTTCTAATAATTTTACTTTAAAAGTGTAAATGGTGTAAAAAGATATGAATCCTCTTCACTTGAGACACTTTTATTCTCGGGAAGAAAAATGCTGCAAAACAAGAGCAGAAATATTTGCGTAATTTTGGAGACAATGCAAAAGCTTAGTTTATTGGCCTTAAGTGTTTCCCTGTGTTTAGAAAGAGAACTTTTGATCTAAAAACTAAAACACTGGCTAAAATCAACTGAAGTCACGCGACACAAGAAATCTTGGAGCATTGTGAGCATATATATGTGAGCATTGTATAACATTTAAGAACGCTTGTACACGTAAAGCGGTACAATGTTTGAGTGCATCACGATTTAACGTAAAGGAAATTTAAAAGAACTTATTTCCATCGGCATTGAACGGCAACAAATGCAAATAAGAATACGTATTTTCAAATTAACAATAGTGCATGACGGAAAATACGTTGTTTACCGGAATTCGAAACGAAAAATGACCCGAATAAAAGGAAATGAGCCACAGATAACTCTAAAAGCGACAATATGATGCTATGTATTGTGTGGAATTTGAAGGGCATTATTCATTACGAATTCTTTCCGGGAAAACGGACGTTAAATTCAAGGAAAAATAGAAAAAATGCACTTAACCTACGTGGAAAATATGGAAAAGGAAAATATTTTTCTATAGTAGAAAGGAAGAGAAATGGTCAAGTTTAGGGATGTTAAAAATATTTCTCTTTTTTCTTTCCCTGAAAATTAAAGTCAACATGCATTTTTCAACTCTGCATTTATTTTATTGAATTGTCTCTTTTGATTAGAAATCTCTACCCTAGATCATTGAAAATAATTTTTGTTCTTTATAGTTTGATGTTATATAATTTTTTGTAACTGCCAAGGACAGAAAAAATGTGTTAAAAGCTTTTTATGTTGTTCCTCTTTTCATTGATTCTAGTTATACATATGAAATACATAAAAATTCCCACGTGAGAGATGATTCTACTTAGAAAAAAAGGAATATGAAGATAAATTGATCACAAATTTCGTCAAAATATGAATGTTGGTTATTCGAAATTCTTCCACTAATATTTATCAATATAAGGTCCGCATATTTTCTGTTAAATAAAATAGATAGGAAACTGAATATTTATTAGACATAAACAAAAGTTGTGATGCTATTTGGGAAAACAAATTCCGGTTAAACCTAAAAATTTGTTATTGTTCGTTTACCTTGACACGAGCAATAAGTAAGATGATAAGGACTCCACGAATTTTATTAGTAATCAGAAAATATAGTTCATTTTTACATTATTTAAATTGCCTTAATAAATATAAGAATAGATAATTTTATTATTTAAATATTTTTTAAATGTTGTTAACCAAATAAATGTGACCCATGAATTAATAAAATTTATAAAAGTAAGAATTTTCAAATGTGGGGCTGTAAATGAAGATTGAAAAGCCAACTAAAGATACAAAAATTACATTGGCATCAAGATGACTGACAAAGTGTAATATCGTTGATATTGTTATGGTAATAACCTTTTCCTTATAAGGAAATAATTGGTATTCATTGACTGAACAGTTAGCACTACTGACGGTTGAAATTTATAGAAAGATTTTCTTGAAAGAGATTCCAAAGAAAATTGGTTTCTTAAGTCAACGAAATATTTCTAGTATTAACGGAAGTTTCAAAAAGCGTTTGTTTAAAAATATATTCGAATCCCAGTCTCATGACCTGAGACAGATATATATATATATATATATATATATATATATATAGAGAGAGAGAGAGAGATACAGTATCTAATAAAAGGTTTAATACTGAAAAATGAAAGAGAAAAAAGGCCTAAATGCAAACTTATTTACTCAGTAAAAAGCTAAAAGGCCAGATTGCTTAGAAAATATATATATATATATATATATATATATATATATATATATATTATGATATCGGAAGTAAATGTAATAAAATCACAGTGATCAAAAATAAAGTTCAGTAAAATCAGTTAATTTTAGGGAACACTTTTTATGTAAATGTAAGGATGTCAAATAAAATTGCAAATTCCGAAGCATTAATTAAAAATAAGGTTCAACGTAAAGTAGAGCAATAAGTATTTATTATTAAACTGTTACTTTAGAACATGTAAGTAACCCCTACTTTCATTTCGACATTTTAATGTCAAAACAAGATGTACAATTTTATATTGGTTACTTACATGTTCTAATGGAACAGTTGTATAATATATACAGTGTTTTGCAGCAAAATCGCACACTTGACAAAAAGAGAACGGAATAGACAATTAAAACCAAAATCTTATATGAAGAAACCCGACTATTTACATAGCAACAATTAGAGTTACATAATACATTATTTTTTCAATATAATCTCCGGCAGCGGCGGCAACTATCTCAAGTCGGGTTCGAAATGAGTTACACGCTTTGGCGACCATGTCCTTGTACATAGCGAGGAAGGTGTCCACAATTGCAGTTTTTAGAGACTCAACCCTGTTGTGGGCGTGCTTGTTGGTCTTGGCCTCGATCACAGTCGGGTGATAAAGATGACAACAAGTCCGGCGACCAGTGGTGAGGAACATTGTTCTGTACCTCAAAACATCTGGTATATATATATATATATATATATATATATATATATATATATATATATATATATATATTAAGATAACTTTAATCCAATGGGTAATGTAGGAAAGTAAATCCCAAAGACCCGATCCTAATTAATATTAATATTTTAATATTAAAATAATACAGGTGGAGAGCTCAATGTACTTAAAATTACAGTGTCAATGATAAAACAAAATAAATTTCGATGTTCAAAACTGTTGAATGATCATTTCAGCATGAAATCCCTAAGAGAGATCTCCACATCTCATCGGCAACACCACATTTCGAAATCATTGGTACTTGGTAAAGTAAATTCCACAGGAGATTAAATCCAAAGAGAATCAATGTTAAGATTATAATAAAGGACATAATTTGGATGGTAATATAATATTTCGCGGCTCTCTTATTAACCACTCCTAATACCAAATTCATACAACAATTAATTTTTCAAATTTGTCCAGAAAAATCAAGTAAAAAAGATAGAAAAAATAGGAATAGAAAAAGAGAAGAAAAATTAGGGGAAAGGAGGTTAACTTAACAGTGTTAAACATTTTATGTATTCTATCTAAATGACGCAACAGCCTTGGCCTATATTTAGGTAAGGATGTCAGTGAATCTTCACTTGAATTTGTAGTTGTCTATTTTTAGAAACCTGACATTCAAATGTAAAAATTAGGGGTTGTATTTTCGCTAGAAAAAAGAATACTTAGTTTTTCTTATTAATTCTAATATGATTATAATTCTTATTAATTCTTATATGATTATAAAAACATATTGGTAGGAATAATAACATGATAATTAAGAAAGAAATATTTAAAGACCATAAAGTAAAAATAGTAGTAGTACTACTCCTACTAATAATAATAATTATAATAATAGATATACTAATACAAAAAAACAAATATAACGACAAATGATAAAAATTACGAACATAGAAAATAGTAATATATAAAACCTATTAAAAATATGCTCTTACATTAAAATAATATAAGAATAAAAATATAAAACAATAATACTAAAAACATTAATAGTAAAGTAAATATGTTTTGTAAATTTTATGTTTGGGTTATCGTAGTCCTTCGGTTTTCATATCCGTTTAATTTCTCGCAGTGCGAATTTTTTTCTTAGTCAGTTAATATTTACTCATGTGTTGGAAAAAAGCAACTCATAGAAAATAAGAATGTTTCCCTGTGTTTTTACATCTGTGCCATAAAATTAATATATATATATATATATATATATATATATATATATATATATATATATATATATTCTAATATGGACATGTGAGCATCTATGTAAAATAAAGTAAAAGAAAATAAATCTTTTTCGCGGATTATTTTGAAGACCAGCTGTTGCACTATTTCGGTCTGACGAGCCGCGATAATAACATCAGGACGCGGTGAAATATGTATTACTTATTGTAATAATCTAAAATCTTTTATAAATTATATTATTCTGTTAAATTAAATAAATGAATTTAACATTGAGTTCACTTGAGTTTGTCTCTGTCGGAATTTACCTGGATTGTATACCGAGTGTGCTGTGTTTTATATATATATATATATATATATATATATATATAATTATATACGGTCGATAAGATTTATTTAATTTTTATTAAGTTATTCCAGCATCCAAATATTTGTATTTTTGCACTTGTGTAGGAGTTAAAGAAATAAAAAATTGGTCATAATTTTTTGTCCCAAGCAGTTTTGACAATTTCTAAACTAGTTTTCAGTTTTTCCTTAAGTATTTTTCCCCAGGTTTTGATTCCGTTTGATATTGATTTCATTTTATACCAGCCTTCCTTTTGAATAAATAATAAACATAATTAGAAGCTGCATCTACAAACACGCAAAAATTCCACCAGCAACTCATCGGATTATGCAAAAACGTTTAAATAGTACGTTCCAAAGAGTTGTAAGAACATATTACTGGCGGCTACAATCTTAACAGCATAACATATTCCGACAACATAGAATTGATAGCAGGAACAGAAAGAAAACTACAAGAACTTTTACAGAGTTTAGTAATTGAAACAAAAAAGAACTTAATATTAATTGCTAGAATACTTATTACATTGTTGTCACGAAAGAACAGCCCGCCATGAAAATAACAAAATGGAATTATCAAATCAAATTAAATATTTAGAAAGCGTTTTAACAGAGAACAGAAACCGCGACACAAAAATACAATGGCTCATTCAGGTAGCGAATATTGCTAAGAAACAAGGATATTTCATTAGAAACAAAGTAAAGAGCACAGAACTGTTATGTAATATCGGTTCCTCTTTTATACAGTCAATTCTGGATGGGCTCCTCATAGATGAAGAAATTTATACCGATAAAAATGTGTTTTTACAAAGAGGGATTGAGAATATCATGCACTAAACCACAAAGTTGTAGAGAAAATGGAAGCCAAAAAAGGTAACTATGCTTGACAACAAAAAGAGATTGTTGAACATTCTAAGGTAACTCACGAAGTGTTTTGAGAAAATTTAACTCTCGCAGTAGAGATTAAAGGCAAGAGATGCAGTGGAAAGCACCGAATAACCTACCTCACTGAGTTCAGTGCCGGTGAGAAATTCTATGGTAGGTGTAGGATTATGGTATTCATTAATATGAAGAAATGATCCCGTGTCTGTGCGATCGAGTTATTTTATTGATTAATTCAATTATAATATTCTTGGCTGTTCTCCCACAAATGGGTTTGTGGGGTGATCCTAGTTATAACTGTATTCATCGAGTATGAGTAAATTTCATTTTAAAAGTAAAATGTAGGAGATTTCTTAAAAAATGTATTTTCACACGTATTTTTTGCCGCGAAATGAAAAATCTAAAACAGGCATTCTTCATTAGTAGGAGGACTTGACTATGAAGGGGGAATTTTTGGGGTCATGAAAATCTTTTCATGACACTTGCTTTTACTTTACAGAATTTGGGACCCAATTTAGAGTGCAAAATAAAACCTATCTATCAAAATAATATAATTTTATATGTATTAACATGAAAAGGAATCTGGTAAGTGTTCTAACATGAGACGAAAAGTGCGACCCAGAAATCCGAAGGCAAATTGGCATGGCAAGGCGAATGACGCATTCCAGAAGCTGAGTAGAGTATTAAAGACAGGATTTTTTTTTAAAAAATAAAGAAGATAATACTGGATTGCTATGCGATGTCATTTAATCTATACGGCAGTGAATGTTTATCAAACTCATCGAAGGAAAGAGTTATTTTTAGATTTGGAGGTTGTCGCTTGGCGTTAAATGAAGTTTTACTAAATATTGTATTCATTGTGGAATCAAGTATTAGGTAAAAGAAATATTTTTTTTAAATATGAAGTCGTTTGTGAATGTTTTAATTCAGTGGGAATTTTGAAATTTAAATTAATCGTTTATTTGAGTAATTAAAATATGTTGACAACATCAGTGATTGATTTTGAATTGTTTTAGGGAAAATTGAATACTGAGAAAAAAGTGATCATATATTCTATACGTCTTCTGCATTGACCAGGGTCAGAAGAGATGCATTTTATGTATAAATGCTGGCGTTTGACAATTGGATTTTTAGATTGGCACGAGAGTTGCTGATAAAATAGCAATGTCCATCTGTGCATCTGTGTGTTTACTGTGTAGAGATATAGAGATGCGATTGTCGTTTAGATACACTATTACATTTAGAAACGGAATGAAAGTAACTGTGTATTCCATCAAGATGTATATAAGTTGAACATTATATAAGAAGAACATTTTATACACAGCTCTTTCCCATTTGAAACATTAATTACATTTAGCGATATAAGCAAATAGGCAAACGCAAGCACATACACAAAGACATAAAATTTCCTTTGAAATTGAGTTAAAAATTCACGGTAATTACACTGGCAATGAAGAGCCAAGACTGAATGATAACGATTTTAATTTGTCGAATAAGAAATCAACGACAAAGATATAGTAAAGAGAGAAAACGCTTCCATCCGTATCGACTGGCAATTAGATGAATCACTCGACAGTTACTCTAACACCTCCCATCGCGGAAAAATGAAAGCATAATAAATTTGGAAAATACAGTTTCATATTTGGAAGTCAAGGTTGAAATAACGGATAATAATTCTTTGAAGAACAACAAAGAAAGAATCGGGACTTAAAGATATGGAAGGTAAAATTCAAGGAAGGAATATACACATTTTGACAAACGTGATAAAATGCGAAAAAGAGAATACTTGAAAGCTATTATTGAACAGAAATACAGTCACTTATGTATTGTGTTATGACCAAAAACAAACGGTCAAAACATACATGGGATGCACATATCTTTATTATTAACTATGTGTCAGCGTGTTTATATGTACATATGAATATCTATGTACGTCTATGCGTGTATACACACACACACACACACACACACACACACACACACACACACACACATATATATATATATATATATATATATTTGTGTATGTGTATTTATTTCTATAAATATTTATTTATACCTATATATATTTAAAACTATATATATATATATATATATATATATATCATTATGTGTTTCTTTATATATCAATATCTATGTATCTATATATCTATCTTTATATATATATATATATATATATATATATATAGTAATATTTTTATTATAACTTTATAATAAAACATACTTTACTGCAAAACAAGAGCCGTTGTGTTTCGGCACCTCGTCTAACAGTGAAATACTTTTTTTATTGTTAGGAATAATTATTTATAGAAGTTTAGGAATCTACATAGTTTTTTTCCAAATCGAGACAATTAAGATAGGAGAATATTTTTAGAGGTTTATCTCAGCTAACCAATAAAAAACAGGTCATGATGTATAGGAGAAATAGTTTAAGCTACAACAAATCAAATTTTAAAAGGTAGGAGATATCAATATCTACTAGGGTATAGGTTAAAGATGTCTAGTTATATATTATATTAGAAATTATTATAGTGATATATTATATTAAAAACAATTATATTTTAGGGTATGTTTTAGGCAATGATGACAAATGGAAGTTAATTGACTAAGTTTACTTTTGGGATTTTAATACTTTGTGATTTTTCTTATAAACGTAGAAAACATGGCACACGTACATATTTACAACTTATATTCTTTAAATATTTTCTAATTAACGGTAGGTGTTTAATTGGCATATTTTAATTGGCAATAATAAATATTACAAAGCGATGTGCTATTGCGGTAAGTTTTATTATTAACGATAAAATATGAAAGAAATGCCGGGACATTATTGGTACATCCGATGTTATACTGTGGGATTTTCCATGGAAGAAATAAAGCATGGGTAGACTATAGAGTCAGTTAGACATTTATTTACTAATGGAAAATCAATTGATTTTCGGCAATTGCAATCGTTAGATTTTTTTAAGATGTTGATGATTGTTTAGGTTATTTTATCTGTTTAAATTTCCATGATTATGTTTTTTGATGATCTTTTTAATGTTATCACTACATCTTTAGTGTAATTTCAGTGTATTTTTCAGTGTATTTTTGTCAAACATTTTGCTAAGGGGGTTATTTTTAGGGAAGTGTCTTTCAATTAATTTTAGGAATTTATGCATCAACTACGTACTTATCATTTGGTTAAATAATATTTCTCTTTTAGTCAAAATAATAATTCTCTTTCGGTTTTTATTGTTGTTGTTATTATGTTTATTGCAGTTCAGATCAAGGTATTAATAACCGCTGTTTTTAAGCGATGTGTCATAGAAATGGCTACATTTATAAAAAAAATGTTTCAATAGAAGAATTGTTACTAATTCTTTTTCAACAGAGACTGGTATATGCTTGATGATCGAGAATGGTTAGATCTCGGGTGGATATAAATAGATTTAGCGTTAGTTTTTTAAATAGGAAAAGTATGTTTCATCGATTAGATTAAATGTTATATATAAGAAGTCATTTTTTATAGTCATCTTAAGTTTATGATTTTCTGTTCCCTATATATTAATATTAACTTTCTTATTCTGTTGGCATTAACATTATTGGAAGTTTTCCTAACATAAGACCATCACACATGTACAATCCTACATCCTCAATATTTATAACGTCAGGTTATATAGAATGAATGGAAACAAAAATTGAGGATTGAACGTAGTTTAGAGATTCCATAGTAATGTCAAAAACGTCAACACATTTGTTTTTCTCCACTTTTCATGGTTGCGCATAAGAAAAGATCGTTTTACATTCATTTTTATAATCCGTCCATCGTTAGATAGATCCGAAAACGCTTTTGCGAATTCTAATGCAAAACTGAATGTCTTTGGAAAGAAAAGTTTAATAATCAACGATGTCAAACTGTATAAACGAACAGTTTCTCTTATTACAGATTCAGTTAAGGCTGTAGGTGACTTCGTTAGTCACCATTGAGTTTTAATTTTGAAATTAATTCTGTCTAGGTTGGTTTTGCTGATATTGCCAATTTCAAGACGTGTAAGGTTGATAATCATGGTGGGGTAGGTAATCTCGTAATCCGATTTCTGATCCTTAATGGTGATGTAGGACTCCATGGTGCAGATTTTAGTAACATTATCACTGATTTTTATTTTAACAGTAATGTATTGACGTGTTACATTATATATATATACATATATATATATATATATATATAGGGTGCGATCGGTAAATTGTCTCACTCTCTCTCTGTCTCTCTCTGTCTCTCAATCTCTCTCTCTCTCTCTCTCTCTCTCTCTATATATATATATATATATATATATATATATATATAAATTAAAAATTTCACGAATGCGAGTTTTTAGGTTTTCAGCGTCTGCATGTAAAAAGACACAGAACACAATGACCCAAGTCACTCCGCTAGGAATTTGGGAACGAGATGATCTACTGCTTAACATTCGCACCGCAAGTTCAAATAAAAACATTTTAAATTGTTCGAATGTCTACCTGAGAACAGTACAGAGAATTCAGAAAAAGTTGGATGAGATATCGGGTCAGTCATTTTGTTTGGAGTGATTATTTGTGATGTCGATAGTATACCGCTATTTGTCTTTCCGCAGGGCTTCAGACTTAACCAAAGTCCTAGATTAATGCATTAGGGCAGTAGGGCTGCCCTGGATTAAAAGGGTGGCTGCTGGATAATCTTATGTTTTTGCAAAAGAACTTTGCCTCAAGCCACGCAAGCAGGAGAAGCCAGTGATGGCTGTCCGACAATTTCTGTGACCACATTAACACATAAATCTTACCATCTAATTATAAAGTGTAATAATACTTATTATTACGTATGGTTCGTAGTTCAACAAAAGCCAAGAAAACTCTTTTAATACCAAAGATGAACTGAAAGCATTGATTATGACAGCATTAATCAACTTAAACAAAAAGACATTTGAGATGATTACGAAGTCGTCTTGTGGCTTGTTGGAAGCAAAGCTGAATATATTGAAGAATATACTATTTTGCATTTCAAGATGTTTTTTGTGAAAATTTGTTATATATACCTGTTAAAATAATGTGTCAGTGTTATTTTCATTATTGTGTAATTCATACGGCAATTAATCCATCGGAAACAGCATGTATATATAAATATATATATATATATACATAAGTATATGAGTATATATATATATATATATATATATATATGTGTGTGTGTGTTTGTGTGTGTGTGTTTATACATATGTATATATACAAATATTAATAGCTCTTTATTTATATATCTACATGTGTATACATCTTTTTCTATGAATACATGTCAATATCTATAATTATATATGTATTAGTAACCATCTATCTATTTATCTGTATATATATATATATATATATATATATTCATTCATTCATTGATTGTTTAAATATTTAGTTTTTGGGCATAATAAAATTAGATCTGTGTACATGTGTATCAGAAAGTCTTCAGTGCAATTATATTGTTGAACTTTAGAATATTCTTCATTTGTATACGAGTTATTACGCGACTTAATTTTCTAACATGTAGTATCATCAAGCAATTTGCAATAACTGATTTTACCGTTTACCTTTTTTTAAGAACGCTGAAATAGCGGTGTTTTTTTGCTCTCGTGGCAGGGATTTTTTAAAATTATAACGTTTTCATCCATGGTTGTATGAACCTAAATGGCCACACTTATTCCTAATTTCTGTTCTTTCATTTAATAGTTCATTTTTGTTTAGAAATAGCATAATCGCTAACTTTTGTTCCTGGCGCAGTCTACATATTTACCAACGTTGTAAGGCTTGGTTGTTTTCACTATAGTCCACCTTATGTATGGGTCTTTTCTATATTTTGATTTTAATTTCTACACATGTCTAGCAAATTTTGTATAGCTTTTTAAGTTTTCCATTCTGAATATAGAATTGTGATCGAAACACATGGTCTTAAATGTGTCCTTTTTTTTAAAATCATTTCATCCATAGCAAGGCGTAAATGCCACTGATGTGCGGGGTGGGGAGCTACATAACTGAAAAAAAATTAATTAGAGGAGGGAGAAAAGGATTACAAACCAATTAGAAAGAAGCAATAGAAAGATGAAAATGCAGGTGTAATGACAGTTGCAAGAGGAGAGAGAAAGGGAAGGATATACGGGGTGGGGGAAGGGCTAGAGTCAAGTGGTTAGTAGATGAGTATTGACATTGTATTTAAATTTCTGGAGGTTGTAGCCGTCAGGAAAGCAAGAATATGGGAGCGAGTTCCACAGGCGTGAAGTGCGAGAAAAGAAGCTGCAGGAGTAGAATTGTAGTCTGCATTTGGCTAACATAACTGTGAATGTGTGGGACCCAGTTGCCATTCTGGTTGCACGAGTAAACACCTGTTGAGGAGGGACCAGTGACTTAAGTTCGTCCGAGCAGAAGCCATGAAAGTATTTATAGAACAGACAAAGGGAGGCCACATTTGGACGGTGTGGAATGGCTGTAGTCGAGCCGTCATATCAGCACCTATCACATTACAGACTCTCCTTTGGAGCCTGTCGAGAACACTGAGGAGAACCGCAGGGGCACCTGACCATAAATGGCATCAGTACTCCATGCAGGCTCGAATGGTAGACTTGTATATATGCAGGATGGATTCAGGCGGAAAGAACATCCTGGATCGACACAGTGACCCAACCTTCATAGCAGTGGATTTAGCTATGGATTCGATGTAGCGGTTCCACTTGAGATCAGAAGAGAGTAAGGCCGAGGAGGCGCAGTGTATTGCACTCAGGGAGAGTCGCTTGGTCCCTGCTTATGTGAGGCAGGAGAGGTTGCCTGTGATGGTTGAGAGACAACAGCTTGGTCTTGGACGCATTGAATTTGACAAGCCACTTCTTGCTCCAATTCACCACAGAGTGTAGATCCCGTTCAAGGTTAGCAGCGAGATTATGGATCCCAAATATATTTTATTTGACCATTTAAGTCATATCTTTTTGTTTAGAAATAGCATAATCGCTAACTTTTGTTCCTGGCCCATTTAAGTCATATACTTTTGCCTTGTAAATTACTTCTTTTGCATTACTAAGTCTCTGAAGTGAACATATATTTTTGTCCCTGCAGTTGCATTCTTTATTAGTGATCTTGTATTGCACAATGCTCTCTAAATTCCTGGCGTTTTGCTTTTTTATGAAACTATCTAAATTATTAATACAGTTATAACTTAGCTTGATTATGTTCTATAGAGATTTTTTTAAAGTTTTGATGTTTTTGGAAAGTGTTCATCTATCAGTTGAAAAAATATTACCTCTAAGTTAAATGGTAGGTTGAACCAGATAATGTTTCTATTTCTATCATCGTTATTTAGTTCAATATTTAGATGTGGAATTAAATTTACAAACTGGCATTGTCTCTTCATACATAAGAACAAACAATCAGTTAAATTACATAAATACAAGCTCCACCCATCCCAAAAGCATAATCAGGCACATTCACAAAGGAATAGAACCATTTTCATCAATATTTGATGAAAAGAAAAAAAACTATGAAAATGCACAATGAAAATCTGGCCATAAGAATATTTCATATATACATATAAGAAGTTTTTTGTAATAAAGTGCTCGGCATCCATCTATGAATGGAGCTTAAATAGAATTATTGTGGAGAAACTTGTCAATCAACTGTGTGGTTTTATTTCCTGCTGACTTTATTTCATGTCTTCCCTCTTTAACAGATATGTAATTTTTCACTGACGTTATTTTTTATTTTTCTCGTATTTATATAGAGTTTGGTACATTGCTTGATGAATTTGTTATTATTTGTGTATCTTTTTTTTTTCTTTTCTTATTTGGTGGCAGATAAATTGATTAATTGCTTTATATTTTTAATTGTACTTATGTACATACCCATTAAATTGCTTTTTGTTGAATTGAAATCTTTTTCCTGATCAAGAAGGTTTTCGTTACTTAAACACCATATAATATATATATATGCACTTGCACCAATATAAAATATTAACTAAAAAAATCAACATATTTACAAACAAATGCATTCCTCACGCACTATCAAGTCTTATATTTTACAATCGTAAAACACATGTTCACAGAATATCCATGCTGTTTGATTTTAATCAGAATTTTTAAAAAATTCTAATTTGCGAATGAGAAATTTTCTAAAACTTGAACCAGATCTTCTAATTAATAAGATATTCCGCAAGCATCCACTTAATGACAAATTCTAATATCTCGACTATGTATCACTTCTTACAGCTTACAAATTGAAACGAACGAATTCTATGAACGAAAGCTCTCCGAGGTAATTATAGAGACCTAAAAAACAAAATGGCATATATGTAAGCTCATTGTCAGCGATCTAGGTTTCTTTCATTCATTTAGAGAAATTAAAATACACCCATTAACGTTATTTGCACAGCTTGTACTTATATATATATATATATATATATATATATATAAATGGAGGAATATGCCGGAGAGCTAATAGACAGTTACCTAAAATTCTAGCCCACACTTTAATCGTTATCTGATGTTCGTGTAATATACAATCGGAATTCTGGTCAGCTCACAAACGTTGGTTGTGTAAATTTGTTTTCCAGCTCTTCCAAATGTTGCCTCATCCAAAAACAAGACTGTAGAGACAAACAACTGATCAATAAACCTATAAGTCATCAGCAAAATTTCTCACGCAGCGTAAAACTTTGAGTACGTTGCAAATGATACGAGTACAGGAGCTCCTCTTGAACCAGATCTTCATGGTCCATGCGGTACTATGAGATATATGATGTGCTAGGGCCATTTGACGTGTCCTGATATCTTGATTGTTCCCGAGAAACTTTAGAACGGGTTCTTCGTGTTCAGATGTACAATTTAATGTGGGTCTTCCTCGATATAGTTTATGTTGTCACGGAACCTGTCTCAGCAACGCGACGATAAACAGCAGCAATTGTTGGATGACTGGCTGACTTTGGTCTGGAAACACAATCTGATAAAGCCGTATGCCGGCGTATCCATTAACATTCATGAAGCGGTTTGTAAAAATCATATCTGCTTCCTCACAGTAGGAATATCCTGTTAATTTTAAATAGAACACATTTCAGTTAACTTAACGCTGAACACCTAACATTAAGCGTGGAAGGCAGACTAAACAAAATTTTACACAAACGACAAATGTAACCTAGTCCACATAGCAACACAGCAACATCTGCCATAAACTTTCTTTAAACTTAATAAGTGAAACTTCAAGGATTAGCGTAAATATGTCATTAGGGACTTTTGACATATTTTGGTGTAAGAATCTTGTAAAATTATTTTTGATACGCCATCTATGTATTTGTCTATATTTTTTTAGATGAGGTAGTATTTACAGTATTTACATTATTCGAACTATTGTCCTCATCTTTGTTGCCATTTGTACGGAGTTTTGGCCGTGGTACACTGCGGCCTTCTTCAGGTGATAGGAATGTTGAACTGTAACCTTTATTACAATTACTTGGGTATATCATTCTCATTCTTTGCTTAGTAATGAAGTCATGAGTGTTCTCCCTCTAACCATGCAAGTTACTTTTTCTCCACTGCTGTAGCCTAGTATTGAAGTCACAACTCTTTGAGTCAAGTCACAGGAACAACCCAACACAATAATGAGACCAATAATACGGAGTACCAGGGAAAATCAGTAGGGTCGAAAGTTGCAATATGAGCTCTGTTAAAAAAATATTAGAGAAAACTATTAACATCGAAATTACCAGGGAAAATCATTAACCTAAGAAAATTGCAATATGTACACTGGTAAAAAATCATTACTGGACATTAGCTTTATAAGTCAAAAAAATTCAGTTGTTCTTGACATTAATATATGGTCCAGTGGCTATAGGTTATTTCCTGTTCTTTGACCCAAATTGTTCAATACCAGGCTTGAGCAATGCTGAACAAGTAACTTGCATGTTTAGAGGAAGATAACACATGACTTCCAATCGAAGAAATACTACGCAAGGAATGAGAATAATATACCCTATCATGAAGGGTTCGGTTCGAAATTCCCAGATGAAAAAGGCCGGAGCGTACAACGGACAAAACGTAGTACAAATGGCAAAAAAGAGAAGAACAACAGTCCGAATAATGTTAGTACGCCATGTATGGGTGTTTCTATTATATGTATGTACAAATCGATAAATTTTGCATATAATAATTTTTTGTATATTTTTATGTGTGTGATTAATTTTTGTTATACATTTATGTGTAATTAATGACTTTTCCTTTGATTTAATAAGGAATCTCATGTAGACAAGACAGATTCTTTTCTCTACTTGAGGCATTATTAAGTTTGTTTGTATAAAAGGTGCATTATCCTAGAAACGTATTCATAAATAAATACTATATATATTTTAGCTCATGTGTGCCGCTGCTATTTACTTATCGTCATACACTTTTTCTTCTTTGTCATAAGTTTCAGCAATGTTCCAGTACTGCTAATATTTCTGAGGTAATGGAGTATTTTTTCTGAAGTTACACTTTTGTCGCCTTTAAATGATAACATCTATTTTAGACAAAAAAAAAAACTCATAACAAGCGGGGAATTTACTTATTTTCTTATATTATACATAATTCGTGAAAACAAACTAAGAATATCTTTGCACCTAGTCCCAGCTAATTCGATGTCATACAGCCTATTTCAAACAGATTTATATTACACTCGCAGAAAAATTGAAAATCAATAAAATTTAAACGCAATGTACAGCTGTAATTGCAATATTTTCTATTTCCTTTCAAACTTCAATGTTTTATGATTACATTGGCAAAGTTAGACTTTTCTTCCGTTCTTTTTTTTCTGAGATAATAGCGCTCAAGTCCACAAGACATTTATCTAATAATCTAATTATATTGCTATAAAAGGATATTTAACTTCAAAAGTTTTATCGATTTTCATTTTAAATCTTTCTTTTTCCTCTTTTAAATATAATTTTAGTTTCATGAATTTTTCTTCGATTATCACAAGCGTTATTTTCTTATTTATTACGATCATTAATGATATCACTCGGGTTATTATCATCATCTTAATTATTGCTAATATTTTCATTCGACAATTTAAAACAGTTCATACTGCCCGTACTTAACTGTAGCACATAAGACTTTTGACCAGATATATCAAGACGTTATAAATATCTAGGAGTACAGATGATCAACATTGACAATAAAAAAAAATAAGATTACTACTTATTATATACTAATGTGGTACCTGACAAAAGAATGTAAATGAAATTAAAAATAAATAAGTCATTGAAATATGTTTTAGAAATAAGTAACGTGGAAAGCTATGAATATAATTGTAGTCATTTATACTGGTCATGTGCAATTTTTTCAATTGACCTCATGACAAGCATAAATTAACTGGACAATTAGGAAAAACTGAAAACTATTAAGTCAGTATAGTTATTCAAATAGGCAAAAATAGGAGATAGTAACTATTATAGACAAACATTTTAGGACAGATTCACATTGTATTACTTGTGTAAAAATAATGACATTTGTAATTATAGTAAAACGCATTGTGAATGAGAGCAAAAATAAGTTAAAGACTTAATAAGGTGTTTGTTTCCATTTGGCATAATGAATTAATCGATATATTAAAGCAATGGTTCTTAAACCTTTTCTCTGGTTCATAGTTTTGGAATGAGAATGTACTCGCTCTTCACAAAATTTTATGTGATAAAAGTACACTTAAAAAATGAAAACCACAAAAACAAAAACAAATAGATTACAAAGGTTAATAGCGTATTCGAAGACAGAACATTGTCACTAATAACTCTCACCTTCATTTTGTAGATTCCGTTTACAATATTTTAAAACATTATATAAAGCAAAAGTATCAAAATGAAAAAAATCAGTCAAAAATTATTTGTATTGGGGCTCATGCGTGCAATTACAAGTAACCTATAATAATATTTTAAATTTTGGAATCATACTTTTGTCATAAATTTTTTAATTTTTAATTTTAATTTTTAATTTTCCTGTCATTTTCAGTTTTATTTTATTGTAAAATTTTCTCGTCGAAGGAAATTTTATTTACATAACATAATTGATATTTCTATTACTGAAGAGTTGTTTTGAAACTGTTTCTAATTTTCTTATTGCTTTTCAATCATTCTGCCTCACATGCTATCTACTCCCCCCGCACCTATGAGGAGTGTATTACTGTTTAGGCATCACTGTTTAAGAGGTCTTTGAGATTCACGAGAATAACCGTTGGTGTAAATATTCAGTTGCTGCTTAGCTTACGACAAAGACGAATGCAGTGGCCATTTGGGGTTTGGCTAATTATGGAGCAAGGTAGTATTTCAATATTTTTTCATTTATTAGAATCCATTTTAAGGTTGTTACAAGGAAAAAAAATATTGCCTCCTTTCAACTACGGATGACCTATTTTTGTATGTTTTTAATTTCTCTGTATGGAAAAATTGTGACCTATGTATTTATTGCACTTCTGTATGTTTAGATTTGTGTATTTCAGTGTTGTATATAAAATGTTAAATGTTTCATATATAACCAATTTTGAAATTTATTTCTTTGGGTTATTCTAGTTTTTACTTCTGCCGAGTGAAGGTTTTAGTATATCATGGATATACTAACGAATACAGTTGACATTATAAAGTCTTGAAGGGCAACAAATTTCAGATATTTTTTCTAAGAACCGAATATCGAAATTTATTTTCAAAACTCTAAGATGGGTGCATTATCATAAAGAAAATAAAGAAGAATATGCCTGAGAGAAAGACCAGTTGTAAAGATGAAAATCTGAGGCTGGTTGTTGAAAGTGAATTTGAGCAGGAAGATGTAGCCATCATATGGAGATTGTTGTGCACAGCTGCAAACAAATTTATTCAGGAGAGAAAATTCTAAAAATAAATGCAAACTTCTTCTATCTACCATGTTCATTCAAGAGTTTGGTGATCATGGCTCTCTACAATTCATATTTTTGCACTTAGTAATTTTTCTCAATTTTGCCATGTATTTTTGTGTTGCAGTGGATATCGGCTCGGAACAAGAAATCGAAGTGCAAAGTTCGAATACCAGTAGAATTTGTTGCATTCACCTACGGGCTAATAACCTTGTGAAAGTTATTAATCTGTCTATTCTCCCTCTAGCTATGGGTTAAATAGCAAGAGAGATTAGGGTTTATAGCCTTAGTTGGCAACCAGTCTAACACAGAAAGTAATGATAAAGTAGTGCGGAAAAATTTTCTGTCTCCTTTTAATCTCTGAGGAGATTGCACGGCGTTCACTGCTATATAGCAGAATTATCAGTTCAGTACTATTTTCTTTTTCAGAGTTTTTAAAGAATTTTTCTCTTTCTTAATACTTATTTGTTTGTGGTAAATATTTTTCGTCAACTCAAGTTATGTCTTCTGTTAAACGCTTCCCAAATACTTTAATTGCTCTACTTGTTTAATTTTTTATCTCCAATTTGTAACACATGATATAATGCAAAAGTATCAGAATGATAAAATCTGTCAAAAATTCATTATATTAGAACTCATGCATGTCTGTGTTTCCTTTTTGCTAATAATACCGAAATATTTGGTTTTATTCAGGTAACACGGCACCTGATATTGCACCCATTACTTTCCGTTCTCGAGATTTTATTTCTTCGAAATATATTATTAGAAGATTATATTTCAGAAGAAATTTAAAGTAATGGGTTGTCAGAAAAGTTTATGCCGCTTTTAAGTTTTTCATGTTTAAACATATTAGAACATGTCCAATTTATCGACAGATATAATATGCTTATATTTCTGATTAGCGTGCACTTTAAGTTAACTCCCGAGGAAGAAAATATAAAATTATTCAATTTGTGTCTATTTTGCTTCCCGATGAAAATAGAAAATTATTCGGTGAATTTTAGACACTTTATGCCGTAAAGAAAAACATAAATCTCGGCTGGGATGTGTTACCTCACCTACTATGTTCACCAAACATCGCTCATTCTGTTTTTCATTTATTCAGGTTCTTGTAGAATAATCTCAATGTTAAAAGATGAATTTTTAGATGACATAAAAAACACGCGAATGAGTTCTTTGCCGAAAAACCACTGGGAAGATGGAATCTTTATGTTGAAGGAAAAATAGAGATGTTTATTTGCAACAAAATGGTTTAGATGTCATTGAATAAATATTTAACGACATAATTTTGTTTTGTGTTTTCATCTCTTTTAAAAATAGTTATGAACTTTCCGGACAAACCAATAATTTTGTAAAAAGTACAAATTATAAACTGCAGTAAACCAGCTTGCATTTTTACGCTGTCTAATAATTAAGCATTAATAATAAGAGGAAATTAAACATTATTATATTCATATTAATAATAAATATAGGCATGAAAAAGGTGCGATGGATAAATTGTCTTCGAACTTACGCAAAATAAAAATAAGTCTAAACATATCTTAAAATACAAAAGAGTAAAATTATTCAATAAACTCTTCATTGCCTTTAACCACGGCCCCCAGAACGACTTCAAAAACTTTTGCAAATCTTCTGGAGAGTCTTTTTATTTAAGTTTGTTAATGCTGCCATAATCATTGACTTCTGTTCATTATTTGGTGTTACAAGAGGGCTTTGTTGGCTTCCTGCTCAACTGTGATCTACACAAAATAATCAAGGATTATTAGTTTGGATAGTTGTGTGACATGGTGCAGTGTAATTTTAACAGGCGTAGGGTCTTCAAGCAGCTACTCTCCCGACAAAAGGAAGCACTACCTCTGTATTGAGACTGACTTCTTGCGGAAAGTTAATTGAATAGATAACATCGCCAAATCTAGTGATTACACCAAACGATATTGTAATCGCCATTACACTCATCCAACCGTTTCCAAATACTCTGCACTATCCTCAGATTGAAAACGAAACAATCTGAAATTTTCGTTTTGGAACCTCTGGTGCAAATACCAAGTAGTATAATAGGCCATTACAAAATTTCTGGCGGAGTGAATTGCGTCATAGTGTCTTTTTTTCTCACAGACAGTGCCTAATTGAACTTATTGTAACGTTTAGTTGACAAAATCAAAAACATGGTATGAAAAGTACCAATCCATTTCGTCTATCGCTAGCTGTGCGAAAGATAACAGGACACTCTGGATACTTTAAATTTAAGTGGCAAAGCTCTTGGAGAAGTATAATTCTTAAATCGAACCATATGTTAAATAACATCAAAAACTCGCAATAGCCCAAACATTATGAGTACGGTCACACCATTGAGGACACGGTCAGTTATGAACTGCTTCTTTCTAATTATTTCAACTATTTCTAGCAAACTACATTTATATTTCAGAAATTTTAAATTCCTCAAAATGATGTTAATGACATTTTTCGGTTTTGTTGAAGATTAGGGATATAAGAACAGTCAAAATTATAATTCTAGTGGTTTCAATCAGAATTTCCCTTTAGGGATTTTGTCAATTATTGGTTAATATATAATTTTTTATGTCACGTTGGTTTTATATCATGTAAGACGTCCTCTCAAGAAGATGCTCATGTGTCAAATATAGTTCATTGATTATATATATATATATATATATATATATATATATATATATATATATATATATATATATATTATTTTTATTTTTTATGATTATCATATTTTTAGGTATTTTTGTAATTTCTTTTGTGTTCTTTTGTGATAGAATGAATATTATTAATATTATTATTATTTTATTATAAGTATCATTACATCTGAGATAAATTTTGTTTGATACATACATGTATATTTAATTCCATTTGTATGTAAATACATATATGTATGTGAGTATATGTGTATATATCTATGTATACATATATTTGTTTTCTCTTTATTGCTTTATTTGTTATTATTAATATTTTTTATTATTATCTATTATTAGTATTGCTAGTATTTCAAATAATTTTTAAGATTGTATTTTAATAAATTATATTTTCTTTGGGGAGTTATTATTTTAACTATAGTTAGAGTAAATTACTACTAGTTGTTATAATGTAATTTATGTTAAGATATATGATTTATTTTTCACCATAAATATTCCCTATAGTTGGTATATTTTAATTTAAGGATAAAAATCCCTTGTCACATTTCTAATAATGAATTACATATGTCGGTTTATATCTAGAGTTTTTAAAAATTTTTTTACATACTTTAAAATCCATTTTATCTTGATTTCTTAATTTTGCTTTCCTATTTTTGTGTGTATTTCACTCTTCTGTTAGGTTTATCAAATTTTTCCTGTTTCTAAATTTATATAGTTTTTCATTTTGTTATTTTTAATTATTTTAACAATATTTTTTAAATTAGTATTAATTTTTAGAATAATAATAAGAGTATTCTTTTTTTCAAATTTTATTCAAATTATGATGTACAATTTTTTTGTATTGTAAATATATCCCAATATATTTGAAATTAAATTTCATAGTTAAATTTTTTCCATGTTTTTTTAAGAGAACCGTTAGGAGGTGTAAGACACTGTTACAAGAAACGGTGTCAACATTTATTTCTCTTGATTCTGTATTTCCTTTTATTGTATCTCTTTGTCCTTTCTTTTTCTCTTCTTGCTTTCCATTCATTTTTTGTTTCCCCCTTTTTTCTTCTTTTCTATTTTTTTCCTTTTTTATATTAATCAATTTTCTATCTTTTCTTTATCTTTGCTTTCCTCTTTTTTTGGATACTTTTTCGAATGGGCAACAAATTTTTGTATATAACCGTTACAAATGTCTATACTAATATGAATATGTGAGCGTCTATGTAAAATTAAATAAAAGAAAAAAAAATTGAGGGAATATTTTGAGGACCAACAGTTGTAACATATGGGTCTGACAAGACGCGGTAATAACATCAGGATGCGGTGAAAAATGTATTACTAATAATCTAAAATCTTTTATCCGTGGTGGATTGGGGGTAAGAAATGGCTCGTTAAATTCAATTCTTCCAAAACGAAGCTGCTGTCAATTAACCACCACAGACAACCGCACCTCCCTCCCATTAGCATGGAACAGGCTTGCCTCCCAGAGAATAAATCACTACGCCCGCTTGGCCTGACACTCTCAGCGAACCTCAAGTGGAATGACTACGTCGAATCCATTGCTAAATCCGTAGCTATAAAGTCGGCTCTCTGTGCAGGGCCCGAAAATTATTTCCGCCTGAATCTATCCTGCAATTACATAAATCTACCATCCGCCCGTGTATTGAGTACTGCTGCCACATCTGGTCGGGTGCCTCTTCTATTCTCCTCTGGGTTCTTGACAAAATACAGCGAAGAATCTGTAATGTGACGTGGCTTCCCTGTGCCTCTTCTATAAATGCTTTCATGGCTTCTGCTCTGACGAACTTAAATCACTGGTACCCCCCAGATGTGAATTTGCACGAGATACTAGATTGGCAACTAGGTCCCACCCTTTTACAGTGAAACCGATTAAATGTAACCGCAATTTCTACTCCAGCAGCTTCTTTCCTCGCATTTACCGCCTGTGGAATTCCCTACTGCATACTTGCTTCCTTCCCTGACCTCCAGGAGTTTAAATGTAAGGTCAATAGACACCTCCTAACACACTAACTCACACCCACTCTTTCCAACTCTCTCCCTATGTACATCCTAAGTCGTCTATCACCCTCCTTCTGGCATTTCCTATACCCAATCCCTCTATGTAACCCCCTGCGCTATAGTGGCAGTGGAATGCCTTGCTTGGGGTGACACGATTAAAAAAAATATTACTCTGTTAAATTAATTAAATGAATTTAACATTGAGTTCTCTTGAGTTCGTCTCTATCGGAATTTACCCGGATTTATACCAAGTGTACTATATGTGTGTGTGTGTGTGTGTGTGTGTGTGTGTGTGTGTGTGTATTATAAAGGTTTACGATAAAAACATAGTTTACTGCAACCCTCTCACATAACTATATTGATTCTCCCATCTTATGATAATTAAAATGCTTTGTTTAAATGATAGTTCGGCTACATAAGTTTGTCGTACATACATTTTATTTTAAATCTTTCCTGTTTTTATAATTATTCCACCTGCTTAAGTGACAACAAATTTAAAAAATCAGTAACCCTTTCACGAATACATGAGACACAATTGCAGATCTGCTATGATATAAATGTATATATATGAAAGTTTGATAACTGACACAAATGTGACTATGTTTCCTTGATGATGCAATTTTTTAAACCTTAGCCTAAGAAACACATTTCTTTTATCCATTATAACCTTGTTTCTATCTTTTAATTGAGACATAACCTCGGAATTCTACCCCCATAATTGACTGGATAGGGTAACAGTTTTGTTTTTTTTAATTTTTTTTAAATGATTCTTTACAGAAATATAATTTCACTGCCTAACGAGGTGCAAATAGCCTTGCACCAAATCACAATATTGCAGTAAATTATGTTTTTATCATAAACATTTATTATAAAAATATTACTATATATAATGATCTACTAATTATCGAACGCTCTTGAAAAAGTAAGTTGCTGCAATCGACGGACTGTTAACCCATTTGTTTGTATTGTACTATTTCTAATAGTATAATATATATATAACGTCAACGTTCGGTTGATATAACGGAATGCGTATCAAACTGAGAAATCTGAAAGCAGAGACTGAATTCAAGTCGGTTTCGTTACATTCACTTGAGCGCAAATATTCTTGCCAGTGGTATTAATCTATTTTCTCAATTACCTATGGATTTAATCAGGCTCAAACAATTTGCAATGAAATACTCACACGCAAAAATAATTATTTTTACAATCCAGAAATATGAAATCCAAAAATTGCAATTTAAAAAGTAAATACTATCTTACAATAATGTAAAAGAACCTGTTTTGCCAATTACAGAACTGATGTCTAGCATGAAAGATTAAAAATGCTTATACCACATATTAATATGGAAAGGAAAAACACAACGGAAAAATTACGACCTTCCGTTGATTAATCGGAAATACTTTGAAAATAAAATTGTTCCTTCTAAATTAAAATGTAAATGGTAAAATACTGTGTACAGATAATTTTGTGATAGCTAAATAAATGACAGAAAATTTTGCTTTCTGTTATTCAGATATCAACATAGAAGAATAAAATATTTTAGAGAGATAAATCTATCACCTGATCAGAAGATCATGTTTTTTGCTAATAATGGGTCTTTTTGATGACGATCGAGCTCGCTCCGTCTTTTATTTGGTTTGTAGGGCTCCAAAAAGTAATTTGGGATTTCACTTCCGGATGTGATTCTGGCCTTACTAGTTTGTTTTTAGATGTTTTCTAGTTTTCTATTTGCCGAAAAACATTTTGCATCAAGGTGTGAAATTTTGCGAGTTTTGTTTTTAATTCGCTTTTTATGTGTGGTAAGCAAGATTTTGTAAATTCGAGTGAATTTGTTTTCTTCACGTCATATCCTTTTATGCGAGCCCTCCACAGAATCTTTTTTAAAAATTATTATGATATCTTAGGAACTTGATATTTTGGAGTTGACTTCACCAATATCTTTTAATTCAAAGTCTACTCTCTTCTAAAATGTCGAGACACGCAGAAATCAATAAAGGACAAAAAATAAAAAGAAGAAAGAAATTTGAAAAGAAAAGCGCAATTGCTATAAGGAATTTGTATTTACATAATTAAGCAAAAGAAGAAATAATCGCTGAAAGCTGATTGAGAAGTTTGAAAGTTTTAGGGATTCGTACGCGTGAAGAAGCACTAACCTAATTTTAGACTTGCGAGATATCACGAATAATTTAAAAAAATTAAAATTACTACAACTACAATTACGGTCTAGTTCCAAAAATGTTTGAAAGTGAAATTCAAAGAACAAATTAATGTTTGTACATTGATTAATTCGATAACACGGGCCAGTTTCATCATTCAATCTCTCCAGTATTTGATGAACATGTCTAAGTAGGTTTTTTTAATTGGTTTGCGTGAATCATAACCAAACTTTCTACAACTTACAGGTTTTATACAGAATTATCAAAAGGTTATCATCAGGTGGATTTGTGAACGAAAAAAGTATACCGTTTTCATGTTTAAATAGAAATTTATTTAGAAAGTTAATATTCAATGAGAAACATAAGAAGTTAAATGTATCAAGAGTTCGTAGTAGTCCTTGCAAGAGTCAGTTTATGTGTACGTAGGCAGGAACGTATGTGTGTATATATGTATCAGCGTTTATTGTTGTGTAAGATTGTTTTGAAGTTATTGCTCTGGGTGAATAGGGAAAAAGAAATAGGTGAGTGAGAAAGAGGTGAGAGATAAACATAGAGAGAATAAAAGCGATCGCTTGACGTTTATCAATGAATATGTTAATTGCACTCGTTTCCTTTCTCTCTGGTGACGATCTAGCTTGCTCCGTCTTTTATTTCGTTTGTGGGGCTCCAAAATTCACTCCCGGATGTGATTCAGGATTTTCTATTTTTTTTATTTTGTTTTTAGATGTTCCCTAGTTTTCTGTTGGCCGAAAATCAATTAGCATCGAGGTATGAAATTTTGAGTGTTTTGTTTTGTATTCGCTTTTGAATGTGTGTTAAGGAAGGTTTTGTAAATTCGAGTAAATTAATTTATTTCTAACAAAATCAATATTCAGTGGTTAGCAATCGAATTTTTAAATCTAAAACTTGTTTTGTTTACTACAGTTTTACTGAAGTTTCTTCTAGTCTTCTAGAGAATTTAAATTCTTCCCATGATGAGAATATTGTAGAGAGTAGATAAGGCATAATCCAGGTGACTACAGCAAATTTAGATATAGATCTATGTTAAGCTGTATCACCTTTAGCCAGGTCTGCAACGAGAAGTGAATTTTGAAGGTGTCCTGGTGGAAGGCAATGCATTTTCTATCAACCAACTTTACCCGCTTTTCATCGATTGCTACCGTTGATCAATTCCAATTCAGAGCAGTATTGTCAAAGTTCAAAGACCGATTTTTATGACAAGAGCTCGTGATAGACAATTCTCTAGCAATCTACCGACAACAGCATCACTTTCTTCAGGTGCAGAACCGCCTTGTTAGTAGTTACTGGTAACTCCTTGTTTTTGTGAATTTTTGTGTACTGCCTCCGCCTGTCTCTCCTCAATTCGATTAGTTACCTATTCTTTCTTTACCGTTCTCCCTCCTCTCCTGACTGCTCCCTACTAGATAGCATTGCTGACGACATAGATAAGGCTATTTCCTATCACCCATTCGCCCACATATTTATATTTGGAGATCTGAATGCCCATCACTTTGAGTGGCTTGAAAACGCCGTTACTGATCCAGCGGGAATTCACGCCATGAACTTCGCAATTTCCCAATCCCTTACGCAACTGGTGGACTTCCCCACTCGCTTCCCAAGTCATTCCCCACTACTAGATATATGTTTCACCTCTGCGCCTGACCCCTGTCGCCTGTCAAGTCTCGCAGCTTTGCCCTCGCGGCAACTCCGACCACGCTGTAGTCTCTCTCAGTATTTCTTTCTAATCTCAATCCCCCCAGGAGCCCCCTACCTATAGGACCTCCTACCTCTACCAAAAAGATGACTGGGATGCCTTTCGCGATTTCCTCTGCGACGTCCCTTGGGGAAAAGTGTTCGACCTATCAGTTGATGACTGTGCCTCTGAGGTCTCGTCATGGGTAAAAGCTGGCATTGATGCCTTCATACACACCAGGAAATATTGCTTAAAACCTCATTCCTCTCTGTGGTTCTCTCCGGCCTGCTCAGCCACCATTGCCCACAGGAACCATTACTTCCCTCTATTCCGGAGACAGTCAACTGAACACAATAGGCGCCTGTTCATATATGCTCACAATTTAGATCCCTAAATGACGCCAAACGGTAGTTTGCTGATAGAATGCGACAGCGCATAGATGACCGCAAGTTCAGCTCCAAGGACTATTGGAACGAGTGCTAAACAATAGGAAATCCTCAATACTTCCTTTAATCTATGAATTTGAGGTTCTCACGTCATCTGCGGACAAAGCTGAGTGCTTTACCGGCAGATTCTCATCTAACTCCACATTCGACTCGTCCGGAGTACACCCACCCGACTTCCCTATTCGGACTGAGGTCAAACTGCGCGACGTATATATTACCCCGACAGTAGTATCCCGAGTAATTTCAAAACTCGATCCCCATAAGGCATGTGGAGACGATGGAGTCCTGGTGATAGTCCTAAAGAGGTGTGCTCCTGAACTTTCCCCTGTCCTCTCTAAACTATTTAACTACTGCCTTTCCGCTTCCTGCTTTCCTGCATGCTGGAAGTTCTCTTCAGTCGTTCCTGTATTTAAGAATTGTGGTGAACCCTCGAACCCATCCAACTATCGCCCTATCAGTCTTCTACCGATATTCGGGAAAGTATTCGAGGCTATAATCAATGCTGAAATAATTCATCATCTCACCGCCCACAAACTCTTCTCTGACAGGCAATATGTATTCCGCTTTGCCAGGTCCACGGCCGAACTGCTAACAACCGTAACGGAGTACATGCTACAGGCCCTTGATGAGTCTGACGAGCCTCGCGCGGTTGCTCTGGACATCTCCAAGGCTTTCGACAGGGTTTGGCACTCTGGCCCCCTATGCAAACTACGCGGTTATGGTATTACCGGTCGCCTGCTTGACCTAATCCAATCTTTCTTAAATAACCGCCAAATGGAGGTCGTTCTGAATGGACGTGCCTCTTCGTCCTACAGCACGAATGCTGGTGTCCCAAAGGGCTCTATCCTGGGCCCGACGCTCTTCCTTATTTTCATCAATGATCTCCCAGATGAGATCAAGTCCCAAGTAGGCATCTACGCAGATGACACTACAATATACTCCCGCACTAGTAAACATGTCGAGGCGGACAGACATAATCTCGCTGTTGACCTTGAACGGGATCTACACTCTGTGGTGAACTGGGGAAAGAAGTGGCTTGTCAACTTCAATTCATCTAAGACCAAGCTGTTGTCTGTCAACCATTACAGGCGACCTCTCCTGTCTCCCATAAGCATGGACCAAGCGATTGTCCCGGAGAGCAATACACTATGCCTCATCGGACTTACCCTGTCCTCAGACCTCAAATGGAACCACTATATTGAATCCATAGCAAAATGAACTGCTAAGAAGGTTGGGTCACTATGTCGATCCAGGATGTTTTTTCCACTCGAATCCATCCTGTATATATACAAGTCAACCATCCGTCCGTGCATGGAGTACTGCTGCCAGTTATGGTCAGGCGCCCCTGCCGTTCTCCTCAGTGTTCTTGACAGGCTCCAAAGGAGAGTCTGTAATGTGATAGGTACTGATCTGGCGGCTCGACTGCAGCCACTTCCCCATCGTCGAAATGTGGCCTCCCTTTGTCTGTTCGATAAATACTTTCATGGCTTCTGCTCGGACGAACTTAAGTCACTGGTGTCTCCTCAACGGGTGTTTACTCGTGCAACCAGACTGGCAACTGGGTCCCACCCATTCACAGTCAGGTTAGTCAAATGCAGACGACAATTCTACTCCTGCAGTTTCTTCTCTCGCACTTCCCGCCTGTGGAACTCGCTCCCGTATTCTGCTTTCCTGACGGCTACAACCTCCAGAAATTTAAATGCAAAGTCAATATTCATCTACTAACCACTGGACTCTAGCTCTCTCCCCACCCCCGTATAACCCTCCCTTTCTCTCCACCTATGTATCTGTCATCGCACCTGCTTTCTCAGCTCTCTATTGTTCCTTTCTTACTAGTTTGTACTCCTCACTCTTTTCTAATAAATCTTTTTACATTTATGTAGCCTCCTGCAATCAGTGGCATTTCCGCCTTGCTCGTGGTGAAATGATTAAAAAAAATGTGTCATTACTGTGTTTCGCCAGAAACTGAATCACTTAAGTACTATACGTGATAGACGTTTAGAAGATTATGTCTCCTTCAATCTATGACTGATTAGGCAGAAAAGTTTCCGCGGTCAGTTGCCACTTCTTTCTGTAGTAGAGTGAATGTTGACGAATTCTACAGAAGCCTATCTGCCCTTGCTGTTCAGCCCTATGTTTGGCAGGAGAAGCGTTGGATTAATACTTTTCCCAAAGATATTTAGCGTAAGTGAATGCAACAAATTCAACATGAATTCGAACTCGGTCCGAGATGATACCCATTAATCTACAAGGCAAGAATATCAGACAGAAATATAATCAATTAATTTTTTTATACCTTCTGCACTGAAACAGTATATAATTTTTTTCAAATGCCTTACATCCCTCATATACAGAGTATATCTGCGATGTTGTGTGACCTCCATTAATTTTAATCAGCGTTTCAATTCAGTCATCATAAAAGTTTGCAGCTGTTCCACGTTTAATTTCTACATCTGAATCCAGCGAATACCATTAGAACAGTATTCTCAACTCTAACACCATCTCCCTAAATTGAAAATATCGGATTGACGTTTATGAATTAATTTACTCCTTGAAGGGAAAAAAAAACTATCAAAAGACAAATATTTATTTCACCGTCCCATATTTTCCTTATTAACATAAAAAAATTCTAATCTTCACAGGAGTTTTATAGAAATATTACCTTTTAAAATATGATTGTATCTCATTAATTAGAGTTACGTGTGAAAAGAAATAACCTTTACGCTCGCAACCAATTGAAAAACGCAATAAACGGTTATACAGTTCCAATATAGTACATGTACCAAAAGAATAACTACTATTCTAGTAGTAGTTCTAATCGTATTACCATCATTACACCATTTTATATCAATAATAATTATATACATTTGATTAGGTTCGGTCTGGAATTAACTGCACACGTATTTCTATTGGTTCTTATTTGTTCAGTGGTCGCAAGGTGCTGAAATGAGAATGAATACGAGCCGAATTCAACGTAATAGTTTAAATGAATTGTGACAGCTTGTCGAGATATATCCTGATCAAATGTGGTCTTTACTCTGCAATCGTTTTACAACGGATCTTCATTTCTTTCATTCGGATTTTATTTCGATTTTAGTTTCTCAGTTTAAATTAAATTCGCTACAGGTTGTTGGTCATGACTCATGGGAATTGAAAAAAAACTATAAGGTTCCATTTGACTTTTATAGATGTATCGAGTATATATTTTGTATAAAGTTGGTTTCTTGAATTGACAGAATTTGCTTACTGTATCTCTATTATATCTATTTTTGTTTATACATTATCGTTTACTTTTCACCCCTGTGTTGAAAAACATATTTATTTTTCAGTCTGACTTTGAAAATTCTGACTTTGAAAATCCTGACCTTTTCCCTTGTGATATCTACCTTGATTTTCTTGTTTTGGATGTCCTAAAGTCTAAAACTTCAGATTATTCCATTAAATATTACAAAAATATTTACTATGCGTTTTTAACATTAAAAATGCAAAAATAAATTGTAAATATAATTTTATTTAACAATTTTAACCCAGGGATGACTACGGCCAGAAATAAGATAATTTATTAACGACAGAAAAAAAGTACCAGATTTTAAAAGCATATAAAATTAACGACATATTCTTTGTAAGAAACATAAACATAAAAAAGATTTCCATTTGTCCAATTAATACAAATTTCTTTCAACTTTGATGTGTCGTGTAATTCAGGACGTCGATGAACAAGACTCTCTTCAAACTTCTATCTTTTGTAGCTCTTAGCAACGTTTGTGTTTTTAGCAAAACTTCTACTTCGGTCATGCAAAGAATTCCGACAAAATCAACAGACCAAATGCTTTCTGCAGAACCTCTTTATCTCAGTATATATATATATTTATAAGCGTTTCACCCCGAGTAAGGCATGTCACTGCCACTACTGCGCAGGGGGCTACATAGAGTAGACAAAAGGATGGTTAAATATAGGAAATGTCATAGTGTGGGTGATAGGCCGGTAGGGATACCGAGAATGGTTAAATATAGGAAATGTCAGAGGGTGGGTGATAGGCGGGTAAGGATACTGAGAATGAGGGTTGGGTAGATGTGAGAGTTCTGAGAATAATTGGGAGTTAGTGTGATAGGAGGTGTCTATTGGCCCTCCATTTAAACACCTGGAGATTGTAGCTGTCGGGAAAGCAGACTTGTGGAAGGGAGATCCACAGGCGGGAAGCGCGAGAAAAGAAGCTGTTAGAGTAGAATTTACGGTTACATCTTATCTGTTTAACTGTAAAGGTTTGGGACTTAGTTGCTAATCAAGTATCTCGTGTAAATTCGTGCTTAGGCGGCAACAGTGATTTAAGTTCATCGGAGCAGAAGCCATGAAAGTACTTGTAGAAGAGGCACAGGGAAGCCACATCACGCCGGTGAGTGAGTGGTTGCAGCCGGTCAGTATCAACCACGTTACAGATCCTCGTTTGTATTTTTGTCAAGAAGCCCAAGGAGAGCAGCAGGGGCACCCGACCAGATATGGCTGCAATATTCAATACACGGGCGGATGGTAGATTTGTATATGTGCAGGATAGATTCAGGTGGTAAAAACTTCCGGACCCTGCAAAGAGAGCCGACTTTCATAGCGGCAGATTTGGCAATGGAAGAGTGACTAGTGGAGAACTTAGGTTAGTAACAAAACAAAACAAGAAAAAAATAAAAATTATAGAAAAAAGATAGGAACCAAAAAAGAATAATAAAAAAAATAAAAAAAATACAGCAAAATAAGATCAATCAGACTAGCTAAAATTTACCATTTGCAGGCGGACTAACAGAAAAAAGTTAAGAAAATTTCGAAAATTATCTCTATTTTGTTTTTCCCACTCAGATAATTCTGGCTAGTTTAAGCTGTCCTTAAGTAAGCAGTAACAGGGAGAAGTGTGAGGGGGTGGAACACCTTGAAGCCATGTGTCCAGTTGACGAAGAAGGAAAAACATGGCCGGTCTTTAACTACTCAGAATTATATATATATATATAAACATGAAAAATAGGCAGACGCTCGCGTGATGTCCAGTTAAGTGCGTCAGGTGATAGTTTTTAAACTCCACTTTTCAGAAAACAAACAATAATGTAAATTACAATCAAAACCAGAGGATAAAATAACGATACTGGAAAATTAATATTTTTGAATATATATATATATATATATATATATATATATATATATATATATATGTGTGTGTGTGTGTGTGTGTGTGTGTGTGGATATATATATATATATATATATATATATATATATATATAGGGTGTATAGAAATACTACAGGAGGACTTATCGCACCAAAACAAGGACAAGAATTTAAGTAGACGTATGTCGCAAATCCTGCGTTTCAAATTATTAATATTAAAAATTAGAGGAGACGATGTTACACGCACAATCCAAAATTCAGTCCCTAAATACTTGTTACTATAGATGTTATCTTTAATATGTATAATTTAATTGACTGATTTCTTTGATTTAATAAGAGTATAGAGGTGTTGATTATATATATACGGAACTATTCTAGGATGTTATATGTTATACAATGCAGTAGTTTTAGTGTGAGTTTCAATACACAATGCAACTTTAAATCAGTTTTCTTGAGCCCAGCAGTATTTATGGCGTTATATACACTTTTGTCTGTTTTTTTAAAATTATTTTTGAACTAAAAATTACTTGCTTATATTTTTGAGGTGAGAAAGTATTTACACTATTTACATTATTGTCCTCATCTTGGTTGCGCTTTGTACGATGTTCCGTTCGTACCAAAAGGAGCCCCGCAGAGGGAATGAGAATTATATACCACAGTGATCGTAATAAAGGGCTCGGTTTAAAATTCCTAGAACCTGAAGAATGCCGGAGCGTATAAAGGCCAAAAACGTCGTACAAATGGCAACCAAGATGAGGATAATAGTATGAATAATGCAAATAATCTAACAAATACCATAACAAATCTTATTCATTGAAGCCTTTTTTACACATTTGTACTCATCGAATACAGTAAAAAAAATTGCTTATTTTGCCTTTGGTCTTTCATAATTGGAATTTTTGGCTTGAATCTTTTTTTCATACAATGTAGTTAATAAAAATATATCAACTTTATTTAGGTTTATTCTTGGAATAGTATAATTCTGCGGAAATTAGGCATTTATGTACAACTTTCCAGACTATATTTAAAACCAAATTCTCAAAAATTACTAAAAGAACAAAATATAATTTTTGGTGTCAGTACTTAGAGCAAACTCTACTTTTTACATCGATTGCATACTTGATTATCGAAAGATAAAAAATTAACCTGTCCTATTTTACAGTACTAGCCGTTGTCTACTCTCGTTTGTTGCGTTCAAACAAAATGTTTAACATTATAACAATAAAAAGCATAATATCCGAAAAATGTTTGCTATTGTTTTTGTTTTTAACGTTACAATCACTAAGCTAATAATAATCCTAATTGAAGAGAAAAAAAAACAATGATGAGAAAACTTTTAATGTTCAGTTGAATATGTACATTTCAAAATACTGCTGACAAATCTCGTCAGGTTCCCCTGCTATTTACCTCGGGGTTCTTGAAAAAGTTCAATTAAGAATCTGCAATGTGATCGATATCGACTTATTAGCTCAAATGCAGTCACTTTCTCACCGTGAGCTTCCCTATGTCTCTTCTACAAATACTTTCACGGCTACTGCTCCGATGAGGTCAGCTCACTGGTGCCCCCTCTGCATGAATTTACTCGAGCTACTAGATTAGCAACTAGGTCTAACCTATTTACAGTGAAACAAAGAAAATGTAACCGGAGTTTCTACTCTCCAGTTACTTTTCTACTCTCCAGTTACTTTTCTCGCACTTCCCTTCCCTATACTTGATTCGCCGACAGCTACAATTTCCAATGTATGGTCAATTGTCATATCTTATCTCTCTGACTCGCATCCTTTCCCACATGCTCTTTTCTCCGTCCAATCTACTCAGATCAAGCCAGTATTTTCATACTTCTCTTACCCATTACCTGGCAACCCCCAAAACTTCTTCCTCTTTCTCATCACTTTAATCCCATATAACCCCTTTCATACCAGTGGCATTAAAATTGCCTTGCTTGGGGTGAAATGATTAAAAAAAATTATTTTCATGCATTTAATGTCGTATAACAAAAATAAAGCACGATTTACACAATGAAAATATCTCATTTTTATTGCGATTTTACATTAATCAGTAGCATGAAGTAATCATTGGTTTAATAACTAATGTAAGTGTTTTTATTTTTTATCTAATCACATCTTATATTGCTCGCATATACAATTTGTAAGAAAAAACAAAAAACAATTTAGGAAGTTAAATTCTCAAAAGAACAGATTAGCACATTGTTCTGTGTTATTGCTAAATAAACTAACAGTTATAATTATGCGTATGAGCTCAGAATAAAGAACAGTTATAAGTGAATGTTAACATGTATCGGAACATTTCTCGCACTACGTTTTTTTTTCTTTTCTTTCTAATCATCCGTGTACTTCACGATAGATGAAGATAAGGCATTCGTTTTCTGAACATTGTCAGATATTTCTTTTCCGGAATTGACCTTGCAGTATTTGTAACAATATGCTCGCGTTGTACTCTGATTAAAAACAGGTGGAGTTGACACGAGCAATTTGTCATCACTTTTTTGGTGACTCTAAATTCTTTCCCGTTTTCTATGCGACCTTTTTTTCTTTATCTTTTTCTGGTAAAACTCTAATAATACTGATAACACGAATTTTCTAGTGTGTAAGTAATTTCTGGCTTGGTTAAATATTTCTCCTAAAATAACAAGTATCAAGCAGAACACCTGTGCAGACACCGATAAAGAAATGAGAGGAGAAGGCCGAGCAGAGATAGGTTTTTCAGAGATCAGAAGAGAAAAAAACAACGAAAATGGATTACACAGATAATGTAAAATCATTGACAAATGTAGAAAGGTTTGATAAGAGAACTGGATTCAATCAGGAGGGTTGAGATCAGTCAGTTTATTACCATATGTGATACATGCTTGGTCGATCATGCATCTACGCAACTTTTTCACCTAAATAAGTGTTGACTTTTCAGGTATTTAGGCGCTCATGTCTCAACCAAGGCTATAGAACTCAATCTGTCTTAATATTCAACCAGTAGCTAAAGGGAGAAGAGATGAATTCTTACCTTTCCCAAGGGTATTTGTCCGTCAGTGAATGAAAGGAATTTAACTGGAATTCGAACTCGGCTCACCGAATTCTCATTCGGAGACGATATCCATTATAAATGATGAAAAATGTTGAAGATAGAGGAGATGCGGAACTACGGAGAGAAGAAAACCGTGTGGAACCGTGTGGAAGAAAAGAAAACAAGAAAGTAAAGTTACAATAAAAATTTCGCAGGCTGCAGAGAGATAGTTATGTATAAGACTGCGTTTAAAAATATTTATTTAAAATACAAAGCAAGAATCAAATAAAATTACATTGGAATAAGGAAGTAATTAGACCAGTTGATGAAAAAAACCGTGTTAGTGAAGTAAGAAGAAAAGTAGAAAAAAAAGTAAAAAACTTTAGAAGAAAAAGTAAAACACGGGAAAGGCCATTCTTTAATCAAAAGGGAACAAAAAATGAGCGATATCAAAAAACATCAGAGAAGAATGGCTTACACAAACATACACCCTTATGCAAATTAATTGAAACAAAGCAAGTAATCTCTTCCAAGGTTCTTTTACACTTTCCCTGATTATGAATACGTCACCTCTTGGCCCTTGTTTTTATCTTCTGGCCCCATGTTTACTTTACGTTTTAATTTATGGATCCAATTTCTTTTTCGCTTAGATGACACGAGTGACAGTTGAAAGGCGGACACCAGAAATATTCTCGATTTCTCTGTAAGTCTTGCCAGTGTGTTCGTGCAGCGTAATAAATTTCTTATGCTTCCTTGGAGTAATGTTCATTGTAGACAATGACCGAAATAGACTTTCGAGACAATAATGTCTTTGCGTGATAATAATTTGATGCAATCACGGAATATTTTTCACGTCCAAACAAAATTTCAACATACACTGCAAAAATGGATTCATATTCCTGCACATCACAAAACATGACCTATTACGACTAAACAAATAGAAATCGATTATACCCTATGGGCACATTCTGACCGTAAGGTAAAATAAGGAAAATAAAACGGTTCTTTTAATTAATTTGTACAGGGGTGTATGTTTTTATATGAGATTTCCCCACATAGTATTAAGATTAGGAGGAAACGAAAAGAAATGGGCGTTGCAGAATAATAAGCAGAGACAACGCAAAATGTACAGAGGAAAACTCTTAGTTTGTGAACATTATTATTAGTTTGTGAACATTATTCCCTAAAGACCAACGGGATTTAGTGGAGGGTAAAGTTAACAATGTTAAAAGTGGTATACACATTGACTTAAAATCAATGACGGGGACAGAAAAACTAAAAATAACTTGATTAACGAAGCCTAAAATTTATGAATCTTAAAATAGATATTTGTGAAAAACAGACCACGGGTGACTACAGTTTGAATGCAAGGTTTTCAGTGGAAAATATTTCAGATGACAAAAACAAAAGGAGACATATAAAACATCAACAAACACGAAATATAATGAATAATGAATATGATGATATTAACGAAAAGACCATACAAGGAATGAAGAAATATAGATAACATTGCATTTGAAAACTGTTAGCATTATTTATTATGATGGTCAGAAAGACTTGATTCACTTACAAAGCGGATAAAAAACAATACAATCTTATGGAGAAAAACAAAAAATTATTCTTTAAAAATGTCCATCATTCTCAACCATCTTTTGTCAGAAGTCTTAGGAAAGAAAATCTGTAAACTATTTTCAAAATTGTTAAATCGCTGGTCACGGAACAACAGTGCCCTTTAACGGAATAAACCATAGTCAGTCGTAGCAGCATCGGGTCTAAATAGTGGATGTAAAAGAATCTTAACACCCGGCTATTAGTTCAAACTTCTTGTTAGCCAACCTGGTAGGGCATGGCCTCATATTGCCTTGCTAAACAAAGCCCAACCTCGATTGACTAAATCAGGATAGTACTTTTTGGATTTGTCGTGCACGCGGTCTAAATACAGGTAATACAGTTTAGCTTTAATGTCGCCATTCTGTGGAACAATCTCGAAACGCTCTACTCCTTGGAAATTCCACCAGAGATCAAAAATTGTTGTTTTCTTTCCGCTTTCTAAGTAAGTCAGAAGTTTCTAACCAACCTATTATTACAATTATTGAGAAGAAAAAAGACAAGAAAAATGATAATAAAAACTTTGAATTTTACTATACCACGTATAAATATGTCATAAAACAATAAATAATTTTAATGTGTTTTGGTGAAATAGATTTCAGTAAGTAGCTAACATTTTCTGCTATCTTATATTTTTAAAAGAGATAGCAAAGGCTGAAAATTGAGTAGTATTACTAGATACTGGCAAGGGCAGGATATTCTCATCTTCAAGTCATGATAGAATCCAAAAGAGTCCCCGGTGACAAATTATTTAGCCGTTGCAACCATTTTCTCACCGATGAAACATCACATGCATTTCGAAGCTCCATAGTTATTTCCAGGTAAACACTTCAAACGAACTGGATTTATTTATTCTACCAGTCTATCCTACACGGCTAAGAACCACTATGCAACAAAGAGAATGACGTCATTCCACTTGTGAGATTTAAGTTCTACTTGAATCACGGTATTGTTGAACCGACTTACAGAAGGATTCTTTTATGATTCTTGCAATCTTAACCTCTTCGTGCCTAGGATCAACTATTATCAACCCAAAATATCCACATAGATTCTATCTTTTACTCTGTAATAATTTACTTAGAGTTACACTTTTACCTTTTATAGGGTTGCAAAAAGGAAAGACAACTTTTAGGATATTGTCAATTTTACAAATAAGAGCATGACAATAATGAAAATATCCCAGAAAACTATTTTCTATTTATTTGGTAGTTTGTCAATCTGACGAAAGGAGGACGGTGTGATTAATGCTGATTACAGAAGTGTTTGGAGTGATCACTAATTACGACGTTATGACTATATATATATATATATATATATATATATATATATATATATATATATATATATGTGTGTGTGTGTGTGTGTGTGTG
This sequence comes from Ascarosepion bandense, assembly GCA_037127315.1. Taxonomy (NCBI): domain Eukaryota; kingdom Metazoa; phylum Mollusca; class Cephalopoda; order Sepiida; family Sepiidae; genus Ascarosepion; species Ascarosepion bandense. Next base: position 3,460,359 of record JBBBDQ010000222.1, read on the forward strand.
TGTGTTCGTTTGTATGTGTTTGAAGGATCTTGTATCTGATATTATTTCTATATTACTGTAAACGTTATTTTTATTGGGTACACGTGTTTGATGTACTATTCCTATTTTTATTGTCTTAAATAATGAAATTAATAATAACTGGCCTAAATCTAAAAATACTACTACGCATAAAACTGTGCTAATTTTAAATTTTGAGTAATTTCTGACTGATTTTTCTGTTTGCCTCAGAAGGATTATTCGTAATTCTTTAAAATTAATGGACAAAAAACACATGCTTTTTTAAAGTAATATTTGCATTGAAGAACATTCGCTGCCTAAACGCGCGCACACACACACTCACACATGCACATATGTATATGTGTGAGCATGTGTGATCACGTGCGCGTGCATGTGTGCACGCGTGCGTGTGTCTGGTGTGTAGAAAGTATTATCTATTCCTCCAAACCTGATCATATATCTACCCAGCAGATTGTTGATTTAGGAAATCCTTGTGTGTTTGCTCTTTTTTGCAAGTAATACCTACTTGCTATTTTCCGCAAATATTTATCCAAATTAGATGTTTCCACCGCAAGTCATAATATATGGATATAAAATTATTTTATTCAGTAATTATACAAAAATAGAAAGAGCTGAAAGACAAAGATATGACTTCTCACAAGACCTATTCAGTCAGGCAATGCTGAGAGAATTAATATCACATGATTGACGGTCACAAGCTTAAAAACTTAACATATGCAGATGACACAGTTTTGGTGGCAGACACAGACAAGAAATTGCAAGAACTTCTACACAATTTAGTGAAGGAAAATGTGAAGAAAGTATTAAGAATCAATTACAAGAAGACAGAATACATGGCTGTTAGCTATACAAACAGACATCATGCAAAAATTTAAATATCACGGAAATAAATATATTTCAACGGGAAAGTCAGTCTGTTAAAGTATTATATGTGATATACGATTGGGTAAATGCATATTGTAGTTTAGCATTAAATGTCAATGAGATCTTTTTTTCCCGCATTATTCCATTATTTTCTGCGGTAGATTGGTTGCCAGCCGAGGTTTAAAACCAAAACTCTTCTGCTATTTAACCCATAGCTGGAGGCAGAAGAGCCGGAATGATATCTTTCATAAGCGTATGAACGCGTAAGTAAATGAGAATATTCCAATCACTTGAAAAAGGTCAGAGGTTACAACGATTAAAACATCGTGAATATAGTATTAAAGACAATGAAAACAGTCTGAACAATTTAAACCCGCAAAATTTGTATTAGTTTGCTGATATTATTCTGAGTATAAATGTTACATTCTTTGTTTCAATGTCTTTAACGAAAACTCATTGTTTTGGTACTTTTTCTGTAATAATTTCGACGCTAATTTCGTCGGAAATCGGTTATATTTCTTTATGGACCTTCGAAAAGTACCTGAATTCTCATGCTATCTTTATGTTTAAATGAGCTAGATTATGCCGAAAATGGAATATGTGGCCATATCTGGGCGGGAGATCCTTAAGTACAAGATGGACTTTATTGTAAAAGGAAAGAAAAGGTCATTTCACTGATTGTCCGATGGACTTTATTTCATATGACCCTTGCTTCATAGGAAGTGCTATGAAGAGAAATACTTTGGCCTATAACGTGGCATTGTATGCATTCTCTGTTTCATTTTAATAATATCATCTTTTTCTTGTTTAGTTTTCCTTTGTAACAATACTATTTGTTAATGTCGTTAAATCTTCTCTTTGTGAGTTCCACTTGAATTCCCATTCTCTTTATTTATTCTGTTTCCATTCCACGATGTCTTTATACGCATATTTGTAATTTCGCCCATTCAGTAGTATGTTGCATCGTAATTTGATTGCTACTTTGATTTATTGACGTAATTACATAATTTTATCCCCAATGACAAATCCATGAATGATGGTTGCTCCGCGATTCAGCAATTGGATAGGTTTTAATGTGCAAAATCTCATTGCTGAATCTTAGTTTTCTTAATGTAGTCGATATGGTTTTTTCTTTGTTTTTTTCTTTGTGTTTTTTTCGTTTCTCTCTCTAGGTTTCTCCATGTTCATAAGAATTTTGGGTGTTCAGAAACCAGGTGTTGACACCTACCAGGATATCAGGTGTACATCATCGGAGACATTTCTCACTGCATACTTACCTCATTTCTAGTCTCATTTTGATTGTGTAGGGATGGCCACAATATTTGTCAAAAGTCTCCTAAATGCGCCAAAACAAGTTCTAGGTCTGATTACCGGTTGAGCAAACGTGATAGTAATACTCATCGTTGTTGAAGGACAGAATTCAATAATGTCTTTAAAATTATCCCAAATAGCACAACGTAAATTTTGACAGTGCTTAAGAAGACATGGAAATGTAATCAGTACTATCTAAACGCAATCTGCACTATACGAGGTCTCTACTAACATCCACTCTGCCTTGACAAATACAGGAATAATTCTCGACACACATTACCACTAACAAAATAAGCGCAGCTTCCAATGACATGGTATTAAGAAAGATCGAGTTTCTACTCTCATATACATTTGACTGACTTGCTTGATATGCATATTGTAGTTTTGCATTGAATGTCAATGAGATCTTGTTTTTATGGCCATTATATATCAGTTATTTTCCACGGGCTGTCAGTGGTAGTGTAATATCAGTTATTCCGAGGACACACGTGACATTGTAGTGTAATATCAGTTATTCCCTAAAAGTTTATGCAATTAGAAAAATATCACAGTAGATTGATTTGATATCATATTTTAATAATTGTATACAAATTGTAAAAAGACCGTTTGATCAATGTGTCGGATCGAATTACCATCAATGGAATCGCAATTGATGTGCAAAATAGGTGGTGTTCAAACCTACTTAGTAGATGCAAGAACATAGAATTAGATTATTTCTATTAATTTAAGTTTCAATCACATCAGTAACTTATATTTACACTTCATCAATATTTTACATTTGGCACGTCATTGCATATATATATATATATATATATATATATATATATGTGTGTGTGTGTGTGTGTGTGTGTGTGTGTGTGTGTGTGTGTATGTGTGTGCGTGTGTGCGCGCGTGTGTGTGTGTGTGAGAGAGAGAGAGAGGGGAGAGAGAGAAAGAGAGAGATTTAATGCAAGTTGGGATACTGGAATATGCACCTAAAAATATACCTTGTTAAATTTATAAGTACTTAACTGCTCATTGCTTGCAGGATGGCTTTCCCACTTAGAGGTACAATTTCTGCATGCTACGCAAATGCGTGCTGCGATGTTTATGTGCGCATTTAGAAATATGTATACGTACATGGTTTTGCAAAGAAATGCATCTTATCGGTGAATCTACACTCGAAAAGAAGCTGTTGAGGCCTTCTGGCTATAATATAGCAGGAAGCAGCTCAGGTGGTATACGAGTGAGTCATTATAATGAGATTGCCCCAAGAAGAGATGAGACAGGTGTTTCGAAAAGAAAACTACTATCAAGACCCCAACCTTCAATTTATTGCTTTATAACACGATGGAAAGTATTCTGCATTCTTAAGATTAAAAAAAATGATTGCTCCCCTCGAGAAAAAATAGCGTCTACTTTCGGCATTCTTTTCAATTACTGACATTATTATGATCTTAAACCATATATATATATATATATATATATATATGTGTGTGTGTGTGTGTGTGTGTGTGTGTGTGTGTGTGTGTGTGTGTGTGTGCATGTATGTGAATGAGTGTGTGTGTGTGGACGTAGTTTAAGTTATTCTCTTTGAAGAAGTAAGTGTTTGTCAGATATTTTCACTGCGTGTATGTTTTTGCATTGTATGTTCTGAAAAATATACTGTTTTAAGAAAGCATCTTTTGATTAACAGAGTCATGTATCTATGGGGATGTTTTAGATCTGAGTTAAGGAAACTTATTCCAAAAAGACATGTAATGAAATGCATTTCGATAAAACAATCTCTACATAAAAGCAATTTCGTGACATGAACTATTCTATATTATTGTATTATTATTGCAGTGTGTGCATGCTTACTATCCACTACTTATATGAAATTATATTATAATATAACGATAAAATTATATATTATAAGTGAAAGAATGTTACAGTGTTTTTGTGTTCATTATTTATGCGATTGCTCTTCTCTCTCTCCCTCTCACTCTCTCCCTCCCTACCACTCTCTCTCTCTCTCTATATATATATATATATATATTCATCTTTATGTGCCGTGTTCTTTAAGAACCGAGGTGATCTTGAACTTCCACTTACTATCTCTTGTCGCTTTTCACATTTTCTTCTTTGTATATTTCCCAAACCGTAATCCGCCATTCACTTGCTCAAGTCCATAAAGTATGTCTTGCGATAATTTTCCCTGACTCTTTTTTCTTTGTCATTAAAGTAAGTATTAAATTCTTCATTTTTCATTATGTGTCCCAGAAAATTCAGCAGTTTCTTCCTGATTTTTTTTAATTCCATCTAAAACTTTATCATTGCTCATATATGACAATATTCACATATTCAATCCATGGTATATTCAGTATCCTACCGTAGAACAACATTTCTGTTGCTTTGACTCTCGCCTTCATCGTTGAGAAGATCGCCCAGCATTACCTGCCATACAGGAGGACAGATATCACGTAACAGCCCAGTTCACTTTTCTTTGTTTCAAACGAAATCTTCATCTCTTTCAATACTCTGCATAGTTTTTGAAATGCGTTTTTCGCCATAACAATATGCCTTCAGACCTCAGTAGCGAACATTTGTCTTCTGTCAGAATACTTCCAAGTTATTTAAATATCTGTACCTATCTGGCATTAGTATTTCCTGGTATTTTGGGTTCTCTTTTTGCTGATAACCTTTATTCAGTTTTCTTGAAGTTCATGCATATCCTTTATTCACACGTTCCCTTGTTACATTCTGTAGTATTTCCTTTATTTTCTTTTCCGTTTCTCCTATCAGCACTGTGTCAGCTGCGTATCTTATATTGTTGAGACGGTGGCCGCCGATGGCAAACCCTGACAGAATTCTCTCAGAATTCTTTCCCTATACAGTTTTAATATTTCTACTGAGAAACACATTCTTGATTTACACCATTTTCTACATGTTTGTATATCTATTGAATTCAGTTCATATTGGTAGGATATATATATATATATATAGTGCATTGATGCAGCAGATCTTTTTTTTAATCATATCACCCCGAGCAAGGCGATAGCACCACTGATGTTCAGGGGTCTACATAAGAGTGAAAAGATTGGGAAAGAGTAAGCCGGAAACCACATCCTAAACAGAGAACAAGAGATGAGGCTCTTCACCTGTTCAATAGACGAGGGTGGGGTGTGAACCGGGCGATAGTTTAGTCTATCTACTCTAATTGAAAAAAAAAAAAAGAAAAAAAGAAAAAAGTGAAAAAGGATGGAAAAGAGAAAGCCGGAAACCACATCCTAAACAGGGAACAAGGGATTAGCCTCTTCACCTGTTCAATAGATGATGGTGGAGTGTGATAATTATCTAAACGTATACACGTAATATAAAATTATATATATATATATATAACGTAATATTACACATATTTAATCAATAAGACAATAATATACACACATACAGTAAAAAGAAACTTCAGATATTGGGGGCTATCTACATTAAATCAAAGCAGCCGATAACTCAATAAAAACATATGTAAATCTAGTCAAAACACATTACATTGCATTTAGACATTTACATTGCATTTAGGTTCTGTGTAACCGCATTACTAACTCACAAACTGCGCCTGCTACTCCGTGACTGCTCTCATTGCATAGTAATGTTTTATACCAAGACCAAAAATTTCATATTTTATGTTGGAAATCTTTATGTTAACATACCTCCAACCGCACTGACTATGACTCATGAGAGCCCAAAACGTGGAACCAGTGTAATAAAAAATACCTAAATGATGGATATCTTTTTCTTTATTCGCAGTAGGAATTGAAGCCAAATACGATGTTTAGTATGACTCATAATCAAACATAATAGACACTCATTGTCTGTTATATTTATCAATATATATATATATATATATATATATATATATATATATATATATATATACAGTCTAATGATTGGTAAACTTTTACGCGAGATCAGTTCCGATGATTTATAAATTCGATCTTTGATTGCTGCTTTATATTTTGCGTGGATATCGACCTGCTGGAAATATTCAGAGGGCAGCTTTGTAATGAGAGCAAGTTAGATCACCGGTATGATAGAAACACTTTATAAAATATAAACGTGTAACCTTTCCGTCCAATAAATAATAATCTTAGTAATTTGCGAGCGACGAGACTCAATGTTCTTTGATTCAATATATATATATATATATATATATATATATATATATATATATATATATATAACCTATTCAAATCAACACCTACTTTTAAATTTACGTAATGAATTCATAAGCAAATGCCGCCATAAGTCTAAATTTGTAAATTTTGAAATTTAAAACTTAAATTCTAAATTTTAAATTTGATCTATGGTCTTGGTAAACTAAAGCTTTTTTAAGCTAGTTAATTTTGACCCCACTACTAAATAATAATCACAGCATTATACATACCTTTCATCTTTTTTCTATCTAAATATCTGTCATTTAACTTGTAATAACCTGTAAACCAACACATTAGCCCTTACCTTTCGTGTACCCTTAGAAAATTTCGTTTTGTTTTTGCGACGAATTTTATTACCATTTATTTTTTTTCTATGACTCTATTACTCATACTTCCGTGCGCTTTGTTATAATTGTAACGGGTAGGTGTGTATATGAAAATGAGTATGTATTTTTGTAAGGACTTGTGTGCACGTATATATATATATATATATATATATATATATATATATATATGTGTGTGTGTGTGTGTGTGTGTTGGGTGTGGATGTGTGTATATATATATATATATCTAAACTTATTTATGAATGGAACTTTGTCTGTGTGTGTATGTATCTGTGTGTGTATGTATCTGTGTGTGTCCGTTACCTATATACTCCGAAACGTCTGAACCGATTTTCTTGAAAATTTACACAGTTGTACTATAAGTTTCTGCTAGTGTTCTTAGCTAGGTTTTGTGTCGAGGTACCCTGGATAAATATCGAAAATTGATAATCGAAAAAATCGGGTTATAGAAGGAGGGGTCCGGTTTTAATAAAATTTGATACACTTATAGACAAAGACATAAGCAACGATATTCAGAATTTTCAAGTTTCCAGTTCTTACAATAGTGCAGAAAATCGATAACATATATATATATATATATATATATATATATATATATGTAAAAGGCAAGATGTTTGTGTGTGTGTGTGTCTGTATGTCCTTTATAGAAATCCATAATTTTTATCCGATTCTCACCAAACTTCATACAATATATTCTTTAGGCAGAGTCTGAGCTCCAGGACCATGGATTAGTTTAAAGCTTTCATTATACCCGAGCAACACCGGGATATACTGCTAGTGTTATTTATAATTTTGTATTTATGTATGTGTATTAGTGTGTATATATATAAGTGTATATATGTGTATATGTATGCATATATGTATGTATTTATGTGTGTGTATATGTATATAGAGCTTTGTTGAACCAACCTTAAAATAAAATAATTTTTTTATTTATATTTTTTATTTTTAATGCTAAATCCATATTATGTTTTAATTTAAACAAAAATATTAATGTTGTTTAATTTTTAGCAGAACCCTGTAGAATATATCTAAAAATTCGGTTCCTTTCGAACTAAGATATCACAAATTTAGTTTCTTAAATTTTAAAAATAATTAAAATTAAATTTAATTCGTGAATTTCGAATATCATTTAGATATTAAAGTCAAATATGTGTGTGTGTATGTATGTACTTGTATTAATAGAAATGGATTCTTTTTGAGATCTACCTTAAAATTTAAAATTTAAGATTTATTTTTAAATTTTTATGTCCAAATTTTTCTATCACATTTGTCCCAGTCATTATTTATTTAAACTAAAATTTCTTTGGTAAATTTTTCAATCTTTTTATTCAACATTAATGTCAGCAGTTTTCTTTTGTTTCTAAGCGAAAATATTTTCATAGCTTAATTCCCAGTCAACCACCCCTTCGCCTCTTTTTCCTTTCTGTTCCACCTACCACTTCTATCCTTCTGACATGGCTAAATTTTAACTTTTAATGTCTTGACTCTTACATGGGAGAGGGTTAACTTTTCTAATATGAGACAGAGTTATCTGTCTGCTTTCCCCTTCTTACTTCCTTACTTCCAAAATTGATAATCCCACTCTATTTTATTTCCCAGTGTATGGAATATTCTTTTTGGGCTTCTACCAGTAAAAAATATTTTAACACATTTGAATTTGAAGAAAAAAAGTTTTGGTTACAGAGATTGCTGTGAAGCGAGGAAATTCTAGAAGAATTGACTCTCACACGAATTTAAATATCGAATTTCTGTTTTATTTTTTACATTTGGCTCTGTAATATTTTCATCGAGCCCTCCTTGATCAATTTTAATATTAATGAAAATAATTTGAATAGGATTTTGGGATTTACCTATCTGATCATGCTTTTTGATGTAATATATATATATATATATATATATATATATATATATATATATATATATATGTGTGTGTGTGTGTGTGTGTGTGGATGTATATATATATATTTATATATGTTCATATATAAATACATATATAAATGTATGTGCGTAAAGACCAAAAACATTGTCATTTTACAGACATATATTCTGATGGATGTGCACTGTGGTGTCAGTGGATATCAGCTTGGAACGACAAATCGTGGAGCCGAGTTCGAATTCTAGTTGAAGTTCTTGCTTTTACTTAGACACAAATACCCTTGAGAAAGGTATTAATCCGTCTCTTCCCTCCAGTTATGGGTCAAATAATCGGAAATAATGGATCCTATAGTCTTAGCTGTCAACCAGTCTACCGCAGAAATCAATGGCAACCTACTGCGGCATAATCTTCTGCCCAGTCAGTTATGACTCATTCGAGATATGATCGCCCAAGTGTGTATCACCTATGGCACGTAACTGAATTCTGTTTAAAATTTTTATATATATTTTGACTTATTTCATCTACTAATAGATGTGTTTAAAAAAAATCAACTGAAGCTTTCAGATTATACCAAAATATAAATTAAACAATGTAAACGATAAAAACAAAAAACTTCTGGAGAGGTTTCAGGAAATTTCAAAAAAGTATATGAAAACCTGAAAGAGATTAGCATTCAATTCACTTGTGCATTTCCGGACTTCTGTGACAACAGTTTTGACCATAAGTAATTGTTTTCATTAAACCAAATATAATGATTAAAATTAATTGCAGGTAGAGGGATACATCCTCCGTGTTTAATACAATTATTTTTTTATAAACATTTAATTCCCAGTAAAGCAGGATTGCCACTGGTGTGCAGAGGTTTACAATGAGGAGAAAAAAGGTTCAGGTGATGTCGATGAATCAAAATGATGAAGATAGATGATGGCAATTGACGTTGCATTTAAACTTTTGGTGATTTCAGCTATCAGGGAAGTAAGGAAACGGAAGAATGTTCCACAAGCGTGAAGAGAAAAGAAACTGTTGAAGTAGAAGGGAGGTTATATTCAACTATTTCTAGGGTAAATGTGTGTGACCTTGATGCGAATCTAGTAGCACGTGTAAATACATGTGGACAGAGCAACAAGGAATGAAATTGTACAGAGCAATAGCTATAAAGCTAGTAGTAGAAGAGAAATAGGGCTGTCTGATTTAGTTTAAGACCTGATTTTCAAAAGCTAATTTTCTAAAAATACTAAAAGTCACGACGGACACATAAACATTAAAATAAGTAAATAAAATCAAATTATGTCAGGAGTTTTATTTTTAATTTGTTTATAATGTAATCAGATGGTACTTACGAAACTTTTTACGCATTCAGCAGTTTATAAATATAGCATAATATATAACGGTGCAAATAAACAAAAATGTAAACTTTCAGAAACTTTTTCAATTTGCTATTGATGTAATTAGATAGTACATTTTTAATTATTATAGCTATAATAGCATAGAAAATTTAATGTTAACAAAACAAGTTCTAGAAGGTTCTAAACACTAATACTACTTCAATACTTATATATCATTTTAGATAGTCATTACTGGAGGTAACATCTTTTAAAAAATAAACTTAATTAAAAACTTGTTCATTATTTCTGAACAAATGTCCATCAACTTATGATGCATGAAATGAAATATTTAACAAAAAGTCACAACCATAATATATATATATATATATGAATCCCTGCGATATTTGGATACTAACATGATCTGAGTATAAAGAATCATTTGAATCGTATTTTTGTCTCTGAAATTAAAATGCGCCAATTTTTGAAGTAAATTGTAACGGCTGATGAGAAATAGATTGTATACAACAATGTCCAACGCAAAAGATTCTTGAGCTTACTTTAGCCAGCTAGGTTTTCATCCTAAGAAAGCCATGTCCACTATTTGGCGTGATTAGAAAGGAAATTGAGCTATGATATCCAGTCAATTGATTCTGAAAAGTATTACATGCACCTGGACGAAACAAGACTTAAACTCAAGAAAAACGTTTAGATTGGCAAACAGGAAGGGTTTCGATTTTCATCGGGATAATGCCAGACCTCATATTTCTTTGGCCATCCGGCAACAATTGTTGGAATTATACTTGGTTTTGTTATCCCACCAACCATATTCACTAGACATTTCTTCTTCAGAGTTTCACTTATTCAGATCCAAAGTAATTTTTAGGTGAAAACCGAATATTATTTTTTTATTTGTCATTCTTTCTTTTCATATGCTAACGAATAGAACTGATCCCTGATTGTAGCTATTACAAGGAAGTTATAAGAAAAATATTTGTTTAAGAGAAAACGTGTAATTTTTTGACTACATTTTATTGTAAACGAGATTATGGGAGCCAGAAAAAATTTTAAAAAATTGGATATAGACATAAATTCTATCAAGAACCTTGCCTTTTTTTTTACTTTAGTCGCCTTATCGCAGAAGGTAATATCTTCGAAATATATTTAATAAAAATATAATTTTGCAATATTTTTTGAATACGGTCCTCGTTTTCAATTTCCTTTATTTAATACATAGCATTGTAGATAAGGAATATTTAAAAAAAGACAAAACCAGTCATGATAATGTCTTCAATTTTAACGATTATCTTTTTAAATAAGTAAACTTAGATAATGGTAACTTTTGAAAACTGTATTAATTTAATTTCAAATAGTTTTAAGATGATTTCGTTAACAGTAGACTTTCCGCTTTAAGTATGCCCTCACTTCGCGTTGATCAACTGTTTCACAACTTGCTTTATTTTAAACTATTATCGATGATCTTCACCTGAAATACATCTTTATCATTACTTGTCATTTTCTTGTATGAATATTAAGATAATTTAGATTTTGTATATTATATTCATCTTTATTTTGGAAGTTCAAATGTTAGAAAATATTAACTGAATAACTTATATTAAAGCATTTCAAATAATGATTGTCAAACTGTCATAGTCCAATTATCCACAGTGATACTTTTTCTATAATAAGAAAATCAAAATAGAATATTAAAAAAAAAATGAATTTGTTTTCTTTTAAAAATATTTTAATTTGATTCTCACATATCTGTTGTTAGTGCTCAGGTAATTATCAGTGGATGTTCATAGTGTTTGTGGACGTGCGTTGTGGTGTAATGGATATAAGCTCGGAATGAGAAATTAGTGGAGTAGAGTTCGAATTCCAGTTGAATTTGTTGCATTCACATGCACTCAAATATATCCTTTAGAAATTTGGTTACATAGTAGGGTAGATTGGGTTCTATAGCCTTGGTAACAACCACTCTAACGAAGAAAGAATCTTCTGCCTCGTCACTTCTGCCTCGTCTCAGTATCTCAGTTTTGTTTTTTATATTTAACTGTATACTTCTGAGATGAGGTATTGCAACTATGGCACGTGGAATTAGAACAATATACCATGGTGGAAAAAATAAAGGGTTCGCTCTGAAATTCCATCATATATGAACTGAAGAAGTCTGGAGCATACAGCGACCGAAACGACGTAAAGAGTAACATAAAGATAAAGACAATAGTCCGAACAATGTAAATAGTTTAGTTTATGTTTGATATGAATTTAAATACTTAATTCACCCAGATCTTCTCGTAAGGCGTTATCTATATGAGTCTCTGTCATGTTTTCATCAAGCCGCGCATTTCTGGAGACTCATTCTTCTGCAACTGAGTCATTTATTCATGTGCACTGTGACTTTAGAACCTAACTACAAGTGATTTATTACAGTTTGCTTTCATCTTAAAATTCCTGCCATAATGTAGTTACATATATTTTGTATTTCACTTTTCTTTTTATAAAACAAACATATCGAATTTACAATGACTTTAAACCCATATCCTGCTGACGTCAGTTTTATCTGAAGCAGCCTCTTTACTTTTTTGATTATATCTAAAAATATAATTCCGTATTATGATTTTCAAAAATAAAAATTTCAACACAAAATGTTGAAGTATTTCAAAGTTTTTCATCTGAAATCAAGAGAATTCCAGTTAAGTGAAATAATCACAATATGTGGAAACCAAGAAAACCTCAGCAAAAATTCATGCGTAAAGAATTTTGGTAAACTACGTCATTTATCCTGCACTTACGTATTTTTCTTTTCATTTTCGTTTACTTGAATCACATTGAAATTATCAAGAAAGACCAAATCTTTTCAAAATATTTTTTAAAATTTGTCTCCATCATGATTGTTTAAATATGATAAGAATTCAAAATTAATTCACTAATAATTTACATAGCAATAACCTCTGCTTAAAGGGCTGAGAAACATCTACGTGTATCTCGTTCATAGTAGATAAACATTTTTGGACCTTATATAAAACTTTCAATATCTAATGACATTTATCGAGTTTTAGTAGTTATGATACATTTATCTAGAGGTTACTGCATTACGCGAAAAAGTCATTCTAATAAGAACGAATTTACTATTGTCCATTAAAGATGACTGAATTACACACATACACATGTAGATTCGTAATGGTGTTCACGCAATCGATACAAAATTATAAACATTCACGCTTGATTTTTGTGAAATCCAAATGGAAACGTCATGAAGAATCTTTGCTAAACAGTTCAGAGTATCCACTTTGATTCATTTTAGGAATCGTGGCATTGATTTCAGAAAGAGATAGGTCATTCAGTAGTTTCTAACTACACAAAAAATTTCGAGATTGGAACTGCAGGAACAGGAATAATTCTAAAAGTGTTTCAGGGGACAAGGAAAGCTTCCGAATAAAGCAGCGGAAAAATACTTTTCTCTTTGCTATACTTTAATTTTTAATGTAATCTGGTTAAAAGAAAAAAATGAATGATTAAAACAATAGAGTCAAAATGACCAACAATAATGTTTCCTTATGCATCGTTTTTCAATCTCTTTTATTTAATGCGACACTCAGTAAGAACCACATTGTGCATTGCCACACATTACATCTACGTGTTGAAAATCAATGTCTAAATTGTTCACAAGATTCGTTTATTTAGCATCGACAATTTATATCTATATTTCTTAAAACCTGAACATACGGAAACTGCATGTATTTATTTGTGTAAATATAAAATTATTATTTTATTACGACCCATTTGCATGTATCCCGTTTCTCTCCCTGAAAGCAATATACAGAGCTTTCTCGGCTTCTATCTGTCAGCCGACATCAAATAGAATGACTCCATCGAATCAAAAGCTAAATCGACTGCTAAGAAGATCAGATGGCTCTCTCGGGTCAGGAATATATATGTATATATATAAACTAATGCTTAGAACCACAAAAGTGATATACTACTTTAAAGACAAGGAATTTATTTTTAGTCTCAAAAGCTTTTTCGTCATACATCTCATCAGGAGAAAAATCGTTAGAAAATGAATTAAACAAAAAGAACACTAACGATAAAAATGAAGAAACAAAGAGGGAAACGGAATAAAATAAATATACATATATATACTTATATCGAGAGAAGGGGGATTAACGTGTAAATAATTAACGAGGAACAATTAAAATAAAATATCTACCAACAAATTTAAAGTTTTTACAAAATCATTTTGCCGGCAGAAAAAAGTCTCCGTAATGATATAAAGACTCTAAATTTTTTTAAATGACTATCGGAACCAGCCCTGCGTATATTTCAGGACTTAGTGCATGCTATATTCTCAACTAGATGTTGAGCGATAGCCGATTTCATATTTGTAGAGGGAAGTCAACACATGCTACTAATTTTGCCAAGTCTTATTTAAGAGGAAACATGTTGACTAATCCTTGTTTCTAAATGTAAAGTGGTACGCCTCACATAACCAGCAAAAAACTGGCAATTAAATTTTGACACCAAATTACTAAATTTGATGCAGATCAAATCATCCTTACGAAACGACAGAAACGCAGATCAAGATTGGCTCATTTAATCTATTCGTTCCATTCGGTACAAATATTTTTCCGAAATAAACATTTCTTTTTAAAATGAAATGGAAAATAAATATGATGATCTAGAACCGTGACTTTGGCCTTATCTCGGTTGGGGATCATGAGGCCGGGAGAGAAGTGCTCATTGTGCTGAAATAGTGACCATAAATTCCTTACCCGCCAACACACAAGCACACGAATAAGAATACACATAAAAGCCTACATATTAACACAATCACTTATATTCACTTATATCCACATACACATATGTACATACTTGCACATATGTATATAGAAATGCGTCTGTGCGTACACCTACATATACACACATACGCAAACAATTCAGGAGGGTACAATCAATTACATCCCTAATCCAAAAAATTTAGCAGCGACATACATATTTCACATAATCCATCAATATTCACATATTCACATATAAATATTATGTCCGCACACTCACATACATATTTATGAAGACCGGATTTTACGCGTACAATTATTATTAAAACGTATTTACGCATGTATACTAACAAACTGCACATATAATCAGAAAATACGCATATATTTACATACTTACACACATACACCCGTATATCTCCATACATATGTCCGTACCTATATACATGAACATGTCGATGTGTCTATTTGAACACCTACACATACATAAATGCATACATCTATGCCTCTATATTCACATGTAATTATTGTGTTCGCACACTCACTTATTCATTAAGACCTGACTTATATACGTATAAATAGTACTAACAAATATTTACGCAAGTATACTAACAAACCTCACATATATACATAAAGTACGAATATATTTACATATTTACACACATGGTCCACACATACATATATATATCTGCCTACATATACACACGCCTGCCTGTATATATATACAATATTTTCAGCGTATATATATATATCAATTTCTTTTTTACAGCGCCTTTCTCCATTCACGTTATCGCTTATAAAAATATATATGTTTATATACAAGAAAAATGCAAACATGTATACACATATGTACCCACATTTTTGCACCAAATGAGGTGGCATACTTCATAAAAGTAAAAGTAAAGTTCGTGCTATTGCTCTGGACATCTGTAAACCTTTTGATAGGGTTTGGCACTCTGGCTTTCTATGCAAGCTACGGGGTTATGGTTTTACCGGACGCTTGCTTGATCTAATCCAATTTTTTTTAAATAACCGCAAAATGAAGGTCGTTTTGAATGAGCCTGCCTCTTCATCCTACATCACAAATGCTGGTGTCCCACAGGGCTCTATCTTGGGCCCGACGCTCTTCCTTTATTTTCATCAACGACGTCCCAGATGAGATCAAGTGCCAAGTAGGCATCTCCGCAGATGACACCACAATTTACTTCAGCATCAGTAAGAAAACCGTCGTGGCGGATAAACATAATCTCGTGCTGACCTTGAACGAGATCTACACTCTGTGGTGAATTGGGACAAGAAGTGGCTTGTCAATTTCAATGCGTCTAAGACCAAGCTGTTGTCTGTCTATCATCACAGGCAACCTCTCCTGCCTCCCATAAGCATGGACCAAGCGATTCTACCTGAGAGCAATACACTGCGCCTCCTCGGCCTTACCCTCTCTTCTGATCTCAAATGGAACCACTACATCGAGTCCATAGCTAAATCCACTGCTAAGAAGGTTGGGTTACTGTGTCGGGCCGGGATGTTTTTTCCGCCTGAATCCATCCTGCATATATACAAGTCAACCATTCGTCCGTGCATGGAGTACTGCTGCTATATATGGTCAGGCGCCCCTGCTGTTCACCTCAGTGTTCTCGACAGGCTCCATAGGAGAATCAGTAATGTGATAGGTACTTACTTGGCGGCTCGACTACAGCCATTTCCCCACCGACGAAATGTGGCCCCCCTTTGTCTGTTCTATAAATATTTCATATCTTCTGCTTTGACGAACTTAAGTCGCTGGTCCCTCCTCAACAGGTGTTTACTCGTGCAACCAGATTGGCAACAGGGTCCCACCCATTCACAGTTAGGTTAGCCAAATGCAGACGACAATTCTACTTCTGCAGCTTCTTCTCTCGCACTTCCCGCCTGTGGAAATCTCTCCCATATTCTTCCGTTCTTGATGGCTACAACCTCCAAGAATTTAAATGCAATGTCAATACTCATCTATTAACCACTTGACTCTAGATCTTTCCCCACCCCGCATATCCTTTCCTTTCTCTCCTCCTTTGAAACTGTCATCACACCTGCATTCTCATCTTTCTATTGCTCCTTTTTAACTGGTTCGTCTTTCTCTTCACTCTTTTCTAATTAATCTTTTTACACTTATGTAGCCCCCTGCACATCAGTAGCATTACCGCCTTGCTCTGGGTGAAAAGAATAAAAAAAAAGAAATAAAAATAGATATGATTGTGCGCGTGTGTGCGTATATATGCATATACATATATATGGTTTTATATATGTATATCCGTATATATATAAATATATATATATGTGTGTGTGTGTGTGTGTGTGTGTGTGTGTGTGTGTGTGTGTGTGTGTGTGTGTAGTATGGAGTTGGTCTGATGCTTAGTACCAAAATTGTTTTCTTTCAGTGGTTTCTTCATAAAGAAGTGTTTTTTTCTCATAAAGTGCTCGATATCGAATTAAAGATACAGCGTTGATAGAATTCATGTGGAGAAGTTTATCATTTAACTGAGCAGGTTAGTGAAAGCATCAGTTTGATGTCCGCACACTTCGAGGTGTTTTATTTACTCTTTTCTCCTGGTCTTATTCTTATAAAAAGAAAAATCGATAAAATAAAATCAACAACCTGCAAATAATACAACACAATAAAATAAGTCAACACAATAAAAGCAATTACAACCAATTAACCATCTATAGAACCACTCATATAATAATATTATATTACTGTAAACTTCATATAAATAGGAAAAAAGACCCTAACACAAGAGCAGCTTGAAACAAAAGCACTGAGGACTGAGGTCATCATATTGGTTGCTTCACGAAACTTTTAAGTCGGCATATCTATGCTCAGTTAAGTGACAAGTTTCTCTACATTTACCTTATATATATATATATATATATATATATATATATAGGTACGTTGTATATATTTAAATTATTTGGTTGAAAATTATTTTTTATTTGGATTCGTATTTGAGTAGCTATACTATTTTTAATTAAACACTATATTCATAGATATAATTTTGTTAGGGAAGGTATGTCATTCAGCAGAATAGGATCCCGCAACTGTTAGCAATAGAGAGGAAGCTACTAATTGATCTAGTGCGTCTTATACCACTCGACTAGAATGATTTCACAATCTGAAAGAAGTAAAATCATGACTAATGTACGTAACTTTTGATTTCTCGTGAATAATCATCTCTGTACTGAAATGTATCGTAATGTAAACAAATGGAAATCTTATGAAAAGTACAGAAGATTTAAAAGAATGAAATTAACAACAGACATATTTGATTTATTAGTTTAAATATTATTTTTAATCGATACGCGAATTTGAGAAGATATTCTGTTTTAGATTGTAGAGTCATATATATATATATATATATATATATATATAACTGTGAATTTATCTTTGAACACGTCTCGAAAAACCCACCGAGTATAAACGCGGAGGGGAAAAATAGAAACAAAAAAAGAAACAAACTAAGCACTTGAACATTAGTCAAATTACTAGTCGAAAGAAAAAATCCCCGAGACGAGAAACCTAACACGTAAAGCGCTCAAAACAATAGCAGAGCAAATAAATAAATAAGTAGCTAACCTAGAGCCAACAGACCTACCAACGTTCCACGAAATGGATCGCTAGGGCAAGTTGGCCTGACGCTATATTTGGTGAAACCTTCGTAGGTCTGTTAGCTCTAGGTTAGCTACTTTCACACACACACACACACACACACACACACACACACACACACACACACACACACACATATATATATATATATATATTTCTACCGGTCTGATTTTTTACGAGATTATTTAATGTCCAGCAGTCTAAGATTCTGCAGATCAGTTACTGGCTTTCCTTATTCCTGGCTTGAATCCTGCCAAATGACACACATTTTCATAACAAAATTTCTCATAAATAATCAAGACGGTAGAAATATATGTTCATTATTAGCTGCATTTCGTTAATATCCGGTATTTTACGTAATTGTATACGCGCGCACACACACACACACACACACACACACACACATATATATATATATATATATATATATATATATATGAGTGTTTGTATGTCAATACGCACATATGTATACACACATACATATTTATATACACATACATAGATATCAATACATATTATATTAAAAATCTGTGTATATATGTAGAAACATATATAGGCATATATATGGAATGAATGTGAAGAAGTTTCACATTTAACTGAGCAGACTTATACCTACTTAGAAGTTTCGTGAAGGCACCATTAAGATGTACTCACTCTTCAGGTATTTTATCAAATTCTGTTGTGTTCCGGTCTTATTCTTATTTATATGGAACTTGGTTTACTTTAATATTACATATATATCTATATATGTTTATACATATATACATTTCCTAGAATTCTTTGGAATTTAAAAAACATGACATTGCTTGCTGTACGCTCTGGGACATCATCTTTGTGAGTTAATATAGTTTCGTGAGGGAGGATGTACTCTCTTGACAACTGCATACTGATCTCACTATTATGTGAAATTTGTTTGAACATAATTGTACCCAAAAATGTATGAAATAAATAATAAAATGAATCTGTGGACTGTCATTATCGCCGACATCCTAAAGCAACATGGTATTTTAAAAAGATTTCTCATTACAAATTAAAAATACAATTAAACAATTTTCTACTATTCTTAATGCTTATGACTTAATGAATTATTTAATTTAAAGTGATGGTGACAAGCTGGTTAATAATTCAGTTTAAAATAAAATACTTGTAAAGTTACAAAAGAAAGAATACGGAAATTCCTGAAAATAAAAATACGAAAAATTAGGATTAGAAATTTTAGAAAGAAAATAAAAATAAAGTTTTGTAATTGATGATTTCTGGCGGAAATGCCTGGCATTAGAAAGAAATAAATAAAACATTTTCAGAGACAAGTGTGAAACATTAATAATAAAAATGGCGGAAGAAAGCAAGAATAAGAAATCATGGCGAGCAGAAACATTTTTTGATGGGTACATGAAATGCGGATCATTCTTATTTTACTTTCTTCATTTCCTAATATTTAAAATCACTGTATATTATTTAAAGTCGCTTGTTACAAATATAAAACACCATAAGTACATATGTAGTAATCTCGCATGAAGGCTTCTATTTCACTATATGTTGTTTCTTCAGCAACGTACAGAGTGTTGGAGGTGCGTTGTGATGCATGGATATCGGCTTGGACCGTGAAATCGGGAAGCCAATTTTTAATTCCAGTTGAATTCCCTGCATTTACTTACATGCAAATACCCTTGGAAAAGTTATTAATCCGTCTCTTCCCTCCAGTAATGGGTTAAATAACAGGACGGATTAGGTTTATAACTTTGGCTGGCAACCAGTCTACCGCAGAAAGCAATGGTATCCTACTGCGGGATAATCTTCTGCCCAGTCAAGCATGTCTCTAACAAGACATGATCGCCCAAAGCGTATATCACGTATGGGTCTTAACTGACTGGCTGACAGCGTTGTAGAGCTAAATGACTCGGGTATTTCGATGGTAAAGTCGTCTCGGTTCTCAGTGAATAGGATGCAGAGATAACATGTGTAGAAATGCTTAGCTGGGTGGCAAGAGGTTTCAATCGAACATTGATTTCCTCTATATGTAATTCAAAAGCTGGGTATAATTATATTGTTATACTGAAGGCTACTGTATTTCTGTTATGAAGTATTGTAACTATTTGCATTGTTCGCCTTGTTGTGCTCATCTTTATTATTGTCATATGAAATTTCGACCATTGTACGCTTAAATTTACGTTGTAATTTCGAACCGAACCCTTTAATTTCGTCACTTGTGATAGATTCTTAGAGTTCTACGAGCCATGCTTTTTCTTGATAATTTAGTTTCAGTTATTTCTGTTTAGTAAATCAACTGTCAAAGTTGGCATTCACCTCTGCTGTGGCCAGGTATTGAACTCTCAATTCTTTAAGACAAGTCATCTGAATATTTCAGTCAACCCTTTTATCAACCGGCCATGTGTCTAGTGGATGAAATGAAGTATTGGGCTTGACATTCCAATTTAAATCAGTTGCCGAAACATCGAAAATATAGAAATAAAGACGAAGACAACTGTCCGAACAATGTGAATAGTGTATATAAAATTTTAACCACAGTAAATATTAATTGGAATTTCATTATTAAAAGTTGTTTTTCCCCACAAATTTCTAGAAACTCAGAGTAGAACTTTAGAAATCCTTTACAGTAGTGTACAGGTAATAGAAGATACTATTTAGAGGATGTCATTCTTACAACCAAATGCATCGAAATTTGAGCCTGTTGTTTACACAACACGAAAATAAATTCTTTTTATAGCAGTTTTATTAGCGTTTTTCTTAACCTTTAAAATGTGGGAGATATTGTACTTTTAAAGTTGTCTGTTAAAATACCCATATACAAACAAGAGTATACGGGTTAATGCTCACAATGTTTCCCAAGTTCTAACCAAATGGCAGAACAATTTATTCTAGGAATCTTTATTGGTCGACCCGAAAAATTTTCATCAAACCTAGTACAAACTAAAAGAATTTATTTTAGTCGCTAATTCCAAAAGAAAAAATAGAAACTAAAAACACAAGTTTATATTGTAGAGGGTCTGAAATATTTATATTTATAAAATCAAATGTATTATCCTGATAACATATTAAGCCGTACGTGTATCTCTATCCATAGAAATATATTCGACGGTTTGTTTAGTGGTTAAGCACCTGCTTAGCAGAGCGAAAATGCTGTCTACATAAGGTGTGAACACAAACGGACAAAACTAACGAACTCCCGGAAAAGTATACAAGAATTATTTTATGTACCGCCCCCCCACCGCACATGGGAAAACATGATTTTCTATATTTCCTATACTTTAAAGCTACTGATAAGTTGTCTTTTTTTTGCATTCACTCTTAATACTTGTTCACCAACTATCAACACAAGCTCGTTAAGTAAGTTACTCGCTGCTTTCCATTGTCCTCTTCGCCTTCAATATGCATTGTAACAAATGATCCTAAATGCATGCTCCAAATTCAACATCAAAATCTTGTGACCGACCAATGTTTGCAAAACATGTTTGTTGGAAGGCCGTTGTAAGAAACTTAATTAATATATATTTTCATATAAAACATTTCCTTGCACGCCCGCTTGTTTGTAACATTAGCATTAATCATTCTTGATATTATTATTATCATTATTACTTTTATAAAAAAAAACGTATGAATCTAAACCATTAATTTCTGCAAAACATCGGTCTTATGAGTTGAATATTATTTTATTATTTATTATATATGAACAGATTTTAATTTAACTTCTGGAAATCCTAGAAAGGTGTAAATAAGTTTTTATAAAAGCACCAGTTGAATTTGTAAAATTTTGGATGTATATAACTTTGAAAATACTACCTTTGCAAAATTTAAAAAAACATCAATATATCTACGATATGTTGATGATATCCTACTATTAATTAAAAATACCGACGAAATCTTACAACTTCAAAAACAGTTTCAAAATAACTCAGTTTTAAAATTCACTTATGAACTTAGCAATGATAACAAAATTCCTTTTCTTGATATATTAATTAACACTGACTACAATAAATTTACTATCTCACTGTATCAAAAACCCACTAATAAAAATCCCTCCACACTCAATTATATTAGTGAATGCCCCACTATTACAAAATAGCCATTATAAAAAATCTATTATATCGTGCAAAAGTCAATTCATCTACAAATCAGATATTTCACAGTGAACTAAAAAACATAAAACAGACACTAATCAATAATAATTTTCCCAACTAGATAGTTGATGAACAAATACGTTATTTTCTTAAAAAGCTTAACATGGAAAAAACAACACATGATACTAGCCCAACCAATCCCAAACATATTCTTTGATAATAGCTTATGTGAGCAGAAAACTTAGACCCGATAAAAAAATCAACAATTACTGTGATTTTTTGTTGTTTTCAACGATATCACCATCAAGTATATCAGACGGTATGAACGGATTCTACACAAAATTAATAGACAAAACTTGTCTATATTATTCAATGAAACCTGCATATATATATATATATATATATATATATATATATATATTCAATAAGACTTAAGTAAATGAAGATATGCTTCCTAAATTTCTGTCTGTCTGTCTGTCTGTCTGTCTCTCTGTCTCTATGTCTCTCTCTCTCTCTCTCTCTCTCTCTATATATATATATATATATATATATATATATACTGGCAGTATAGCCCGTCGTTGCTCGGCTGTAGTGAAAGCTTCAAAACTAATCCCTGGTCCTGGGGCTGAAACTCTTTGGACGTTGGCACGAAAGACTAAAAAGCAATAGTTTTGATATACTGGTATCAATATCAAATATGTTTTTTTCATTGTAAACTGAACTTTGAAGGCTAAATAAGTCCTCTGAGTAAATGGTATCATGGCTGAGACTAAGAACTACAATTATACCTACTTAGAACCAATCCCAAAGCAAAAAGGGCTGAAAAATACAGACATACAGGCAGATGAACAAACACAGCCTCAAACATCTTGCCTTTTATATATATATCATCGCAATCTTGAATGTTTTGAATATCTTTTTTTATGTCTTTGTCTATGAGTATATCAAATTTGATTAAAATCGGACCACTCCTTCTATAACCCGATTTTTTCAATTATCGTTTTTCGATATTTATCGGGGGAACCTCGACAGAAAACCTAGCTAAGATCATTCGCAGACGCTTATATTGCAACTGTGTAAATTGTCAAGAAAATCGGTTCAGCCGTTTCGAAGTCTATAGGTAACAGAGACACACCCACATACACTCACACCAGACAAAGTCCCATTTATAAATAAGTTTAGATGATATATAATAATATATATGTATAATATATATATATATATATATATATAATATGTAACATAATATATAATATAATATAATATATAATGATATATATATAATATATAATATAATAAAAATATAACACATATATATATTTAATATAAATTATATGTATTATATATCCATATATATCATGTACATCATAAATATTATATCGGTAATAAGTATTATACATGTTATAAATATATATAATATATACGGTACATTATATAATATAGTATATATATATAATATAAATTATATATAAAATGAAGATATTATATATACATATTCTACATATATATATATATATATATATATTTGTATATATATATATTTATATATATACACACATACAGACACATATATATATATATATATTACGTATAATTTAAAAAAAATATATGACATCTAAAATGATGGCAACATATATATTAAGACATAAGTAAAATAAATCAAGAAAATACAGAAACCCTCTCCTGAGCTAACAGATGATATATATATACATATATATATATATATATATATATATATATATATATATGTGTGTGTGTGTGTGTGTGTGTGTGTGTGTGTGTGTGTGTGTGTGTGTGTGTGTGTGTTCGCAACGGTTTTTGTTATAGCAGGAGCGGAAAATCTTCATACATACATGTCTTACATTATACAAATCAAATATTCTCATATGTGGTAACTATGATACAGTCTTAAGCTTTAGTTTTCAGTTTTTTCTAACTTCGGCATGTTTTTCCTCCTTTTCTTTTGAAGCTTATTACTAGTTTTCCAGTCTTTTACTTCGTTGGTCTCTGCAAAGAAGTCATTCTCAAAGTTCAATAATTAATTGTCAGTTGGTCGAGTTGTTTTTGTGATTAAAATCAATAGAATCTGTGCGATCCATGATGGAGCAATCATTGTTCACTTTGGAGTAGAAGACTCTATCTAGCTTAAGCTACTTCAGTTATTGTAATAAGGTCAGTTTGTAAAATTAATCGCTTCCATCATCAGTTAACAAATAGAAAATATGGTTTAAAATGATATTGCATCTAAAATGTGCTCAAAGGTATGTAGCGAAGTTTAGGTATGTGAATTATTAACTATACTTATGGGTATACCCTCAAGTATACGCACATTATGATTATTATTCAGCTGTTAATGAGCCAGTTTAAAAAAAAAAACAGCCGAAGCTATTGATTGGTTAACGAAAAGAAAAAGGAATTCATTTTAATTCAGATTGGTATTTGTGATTTCTATCCGTCTATCTCTGAAAAACTATTAACTGCAACCTTAAACTTGGATAAAATCATAGCCCCACCAATCAGACATTAACATCATTAGCCAAGTACAAAAATCTTTTTTATTCTAGATGGATGCATATAGAACCTAAAAAATAACCTTAAATTCAGCATTGCTATGGAAAAGCTTTTGATTTTGTCGGACCTTTTCACTATGGAATATAAGGCACATCTTTGAATTTAAAAAATACCGGATTTTACACAGACAATGTATTAATCATCCTCTGTTAAACAAGTCCACAACAAACGGATAATCATAGAAAATATTTAATTATCTCGACCACCACTAACTCTAAAGTTGCTAACTTCTTAGATGTAATCTTTGATCTGAACAATGACCTGTACAAACTGTATGCAGTCAATAAAGATTCAAATTGCCACCATAGTATAAAATAAAATAAGCAGAAACCACGAAAACGAACACTTAATATTGTATGGTTTGACCTACCCTTCAACCGTAATGTCCAAATCAACATTGGAAAATTCTAACCAAATTCTGTTCACAAGCCTTTCTCACTCTAAGAAATTTCAATAAAAAAGTTGAATGTTAGTTATAGTTGTGTTAAGCGTGTAGATAAATATATTTCACAACATATAATATCATATAAAAAATATTTGGGCCACCTGAAAATAAATACTTGGCCCACTCCTTTAGTCATATATAATTGGTAATTAAAGAACAAGAAGAACCCAATTACAACCTTGAATATTGTCACTAAAAATAAATCTTCTAATGGAAAAGAGAATAGATGTATCTTATGTCATTCAGAAAATCTTGTCACATTAAATTAAATAAACGACCCTAATATACTAAACATAAAAGTTAATTGATGACCACATCCTACCATAGAAAAATACTTACTCAAATAACCCATAGAAAATGTAAATTTCGTAAAATATGTAAATTTTCCGAATTCAAAGTCTCTCAATATATATTATTGATTGTAAATCTGGTTCGCATTTGAAAAAAAGTTTCCAGAGTATATTTTAATGCAGTAATTGTCAATTTTAACAATACGCATTTGGAATATAAATTTAATGTAACGAGTGTCATTAGAAAGTCATCAAGTACTACAGCATCATGACTAAGGCCCAGCGAAGTCAATGTTCTTATTTAATATATGAATAACATCCTTTTCGAGATCGAGAAGTTGTTTCTAACAGTCTGTAAAAACAAAATTCCCCGACAGCCAAAATACATGTAGATGCACTTGATATACTCTTGAAAGAATGATATCAGCAGGTGCATTCTGTAATTAATAACTGAGTGGGAATTTGCATATTAACAGGATTATATGTGTGTCACTGTGAGAGAGACACACAGATATTTAAACACATATATAGATTCACATACACACCGATATATATATATATATATATATATATATATATATATATATATATATATATATATATATATATATAATTAAAGAGGAGTTGTTTTAGATTCAAGTATTTTTAATGTATAGATTGTATATATTGAATTCATATATCGCCATTTCAAAACTGCGAATCACATTCTGCAAATCAGACTAATAGCAGAAAAAACTATCTAAAATCAAGTTATAATTTCTAAACATTTATGTTAATTTATTCCTTTGTTATATTTTTAAAAATTTGCTAATTTGTATATATATATATATATATATATATATATATATATATATATATATATATATGTTGTTTATTGGCACTTCTTCAGGCAATCTTTTTTAGAAATAGCTATGGAATTTCGGCAAAACAACCACTTTAATAGAAGTAAGATAAAATAATTTATTAGAATTGTAAAACAGCATTACGTTGAAAAGTTACAGTCAGTTTCACGTTTTGATGTTCCAATGATTATGATCTTAGAAAAAACATATACATATGCATAGTTATGAGAATTAATAAATATAAATATGGATATACACTCAATCATAATAACATATATATATATATATATATATATATATACATGTATAAATATTTTTCAGATATTAAAAAACAGTGGTCAATGTAGTATAAACACAGCTATTATTTATATATTAATAAATGTACATATTATCCTACGACAATGGCATGACTCGGAGTTAAATGCACGACGCAATCCTCTATGTTCGTGAGAGTTAAATCTTACAATGTTAGTGTCGTATTTTTAATTCATAAAATGTATTATATAAGTAGATAAAAGTTACCAGAAGATAAAATATTGAATCTAAAATAAATATAAATGAAAAAATATTTAAAAAATGTTACAAAATTTAAATTCTTCGAGAATAATCAAAATTTGGGTAATACATAATTATTACTACTAATACATATTAATAGAGAGAAGAAATAAAGAAAAGAAGAAAGCCGACAGTGAGAAAGAAAGAAAGAAAGAAAAAATGAAGGGAATAAAAAAGAAAGAAAAAAGCAGAGGGGTATCTGTGTTATAATAAGTAAAATTATTTGAGTAAGTAATTTTCCATGTCAGCGTGTATTCATCAATATATATATATATATATATATATATATATATATATACCTGTGTGTGTGAATACGGCGTGGGGTGGTATATTGTCACTATTTATTTCTTTAATTTTGCGCATGCACGTTTTTTGTTCTTGATTTTCACGTCTGCAAAATATATAAGAATCAGTTAGCCACCGGTTGTAACAAAATGAGCAGCATAACGCGAATCTTTCCGTTACAAGTAGGAAATCGGCATGCTGTACTGCTTAGTATTCGCGCTGGAAACTCTAATCTAAATATTTCAGAGGGTGTGAGTGTCAATCTGAGCAGAGGATTCGGAAAAAGGTTGGATTATAATCAAGGCGATTGAAGTGAACATCAATGATGGCGACATTATGCCTTCATGCATCTTCTCACAAAGCCTCAGACTCAACTCAGAGACCTACATCAAATCTTTTGAGGTTGTAGTGCTGTCTTGGGTCAAGAGCGTGGCTACTGGAATACCCTATGTCTGCGACAAGATCATGCGCCCTTCCGCTAAAAAGGAAAACGTAGTCAATACTGTCAAATAATTTCTCCGACCATATCACTCCTTACATATGGAATTCTATCTCCCCAGACTGCAACACCCTATTGGCGCAGTTCAGTGAGACTCATTCTAACACCAAAGACTAACTGAAGTCAAGACTTATAGCAGCATTCACCAATTCAAACGAGGTGACCATCACGAACTATTAAAAGAGATTTCCAATTCTCCTGGAGGCCGCTGTTTAAGACATTGACGATTTTATTATATAAATTTACTCATTAGTATTTCAAGATATGTTTGTGTAATAGTAATAATTATATCTGTTAAAATGGGATGTTCGTGTTATTTTCGTTTTTGCTTGATTTAAACAACAATTCATCTATCTCAATGTTAAATATTTTCATAATTAAATATGCATTGTAATTATAAGTTTATTTAAATAAAATATTTGCGAGTCTTTATAAATATTAAAACATTGAAGCAAAAAGAATTTCTGAAGTTATTCATTTTATGTGTTGATTTACTCGTTTCTTAAGATTAACTGAGAAAATATGAGATTAATTTTAAGAGAACATACAGCATTCAAACTCTATCAAGTCACACAGACAAATTGTCATTTACATAAATATGGTTGTTACTCTATTAAAATATTACGCCATCAATAAAATAAATTTCAGTTATTTCTTATTTTATTGTTAATTCCATCTGTGGTAATACACGTAATCATTACATTCTCCATATTGAAGAAACAGATACATACTTTTGAATTCACATTCGTTTAGTTTTTAGACAATATAACAATATTTCTCGATTTAATATACTAATAATTTATACAAATAAAGGAAAACGTATTTTGCATTATTTTCACTTTTTATAAAAAAAATCAGCGGTATTATTCGAATTAATTTAGGCGGTTCAGCTTTAGTCAATTTACCAGCGCAATGAAGTTAACTCTCTCTGCATTTTCCTTAAATTCTTTGATGGAAAATTTTCGGGTGAACTCTTTGCTATGGTATCTAGATTTTAAGCGCCATACGAGAATCTAAGTGCACTACTAGAAGATTTCTGAATTCGAATTCCATTTGATTTCGTTGCAATCACTTACTCACAAATACCTTTAAAAAATGTATCAATCCGTCTCTTCTCCCTTCAGCTATTGGTTAAATAACAGAAAAGATTGAGATCTATAGCCTTAGTTGGTAACCAGACTAGCGCAGAAAGTAATTTCAATCTATAGTGTGAAAATATTCTGCCCAGTCAGCCTTTTTTTTACAAGACCGCCCAAGCGTCTATCACGTATGGCAAAGTAACTGTCTGATAAGACTCTCGTCAAGAACTCATTAGTTTACAGTTTAGCTGGCTAGAAATAATCATAAATTGCATGCTAACAGTTTCTTTTAATTGAACTTCCAACTTGTAAAACTCTCAATCTGCTTAATAATTTCCATAACACAAAATTTTAAAATGCAATGTCAATCGCTATCTACTGACTTTCCGATTGCTCTTTCATGTTTCTGGCCATTAATAATTTTTTCTCTTCCTAATTCTTCCACACCATGTATCTATTTGTGTCTTATTGACTTTAGTGGTCTTGCATAGATTGATGCCAATTTTTGTAAAGAAAATGCTTTTTACATTCGATCTTACTGATAAACGTTGTTTTAATAACTTCATATTAGTACCTACCATAGAATAAGGTCTAAAGCGTTTCCCCAACAGAGCTTTCTGGTTAGGCAACAACTAGGATCAATAACAAGACGTGTTTAAAGGCAAATGTGCGTTCTTCTATGCCGTCTAGCATAATTGGGTAGACGGGCTATGCATACAGCTAATAAGCGATGACACAATCAATGGCTAGGCCAATTCTTCTAAAGGGATCACCGACCAAGGTGACTGAAGTTTAACGTTAGCATACCTTCAACCCGGATATGTGAAGGAAACTGGTCATGTGCCCTGCTGCGCATAGAACACACTCAATAATAGGTATGATGAGAAAGTTCATGAAACCTTCAGTAAGTACTGTGATTTAGACTAAATATTTTTTCAGAATGTAATCAAAGTGTTCAATTAGTATTATTAATCAATTTATACATTTTATTGCATTGTGATATTTTTCGTAGTTCTGTTAAAGCATTAGATTTTTAATGGGTATTTTGCAGATACTATATTCCAGTATTTCTGTAAAACGTTACGAGAAAATAAATAAATAAAAATTAGTGAATCAAATAGGGCAATAAATAATACATTAGTTAAATTATTTTTTAAAATATGTGTTTATTTATATATATATATATATATATATATATATATATATATATATTCTGCATCTGTAATTATATCCGGCGCAAAGATATATTCTTCCGTTGTCATGGTGAGATAATAAATATATGTAATCTATCTTGTCACAAAACACAGAAGAGAAGCGTAAAGTCGAGATTAAACTTCAATAAAATAGACATCAATTCAGATTTTATTCCAATAAATAAACAAAATATAAATTATTTTGCAATAAGAAATATTTTAAACAATAAATATACACGTTTTATTTGTGCTTTTCTTATTGCTATTTTTGGTTTAGTTTTGTGAAAACTAAATGTCAATAAAGCGTCACTTTTTGTAGTTTAATGAAAGTGAATCTAGACAGAGAGTAGAAGCAGAATGCTTCATCAATATGGACATATTAGACTAGCATAGACTTGATGAGAAGATAATGGAGAATGGAAAAGATTAATAATATGTATTCAAATTAACAGTTTCGAATAAGCAATAAATCTAAAATGATATTTACATTATTTTTCATACATTTTGAAACATTTTTCTTCTTGTAGATAATATAAAAGGACGTATAAATGCAGTACGACAACAACTTATCATATATAGACAAAACCGGAGAGAATATAATAGATTCCAAATTTGGCAACAGCAGAGAGCAATAAACTCGTTCAAGTTTAAAGGAAGAGTGGAAGAAGGTTTTTTAAATTTTCGAAGTTGGTCGAAACAGAAACCAAACATCATGAATGAGATAAATCGGGTCAATGTCGATAAAAAGCAAGACAAAAAATAAAAATATTCTTTAAAATTAATAAAAATGTAACAGACTTGATATTGCGCTAAGAATTTGACCACATTCTAATTCAAAGGCCAACAACACAATTGTTAAGAAAAACATTAGGCATTTTATATACTAAAAAAACAAATATTTAATATTGACGCAAAGGGGGTTACCACCAAAAATCTTTTTTTTATTTTCAATGGCTAGTAACACAATGGTAGACAAAATAAACAAAAATAAATCTGTACGCAATTTATCACAGCACAGATAAAGATAATTTATAATGTAATGCTTACGATTCGTAAAATCATTTGTTCCATCAATTTTTAAAGTATCCACACAATGGAAAGTTGATGATAAGCGCCTAGATAACGATTTAAAAGATACAGGAAAAATGATGTATAGAAGAACGTTTTCAAATTCAACAGCAAGCGAGTCATTCACGCATCTATGAAAAAGAGAGACAACGCAAATCAACGAAGTTGGTCGAAGCATAAATTATGAATAAATATAAAAGAGGTAATATCTAAAACCAACAAGTAAAATATGAACAAATTCTTTGAAAATAGCATAAATGTAAGTAACTGTTCTCAACATACAGCTCATCGAAGATTTTATACAGTTGTTAGCAATAGCAGATGTTCTACAAATAAAGTCGTACAGAAGGTCTTAGAACATTTATTTGAAGAGAAACATAAAAGGTTAATGCCAGAGTCAACATCCACATATATAATAGTGAATTTCTCCTTTCAATTCATGTATATTCAGTCAGTTACTCGCACGTATCGCTTAGTGGAAGTCCATGCCAGCTTCATGCTTTCTAGTCAACTTTAATATGTCAAAAATTAAATGCAATGTCAATCGCTATGTACTGATCTAATTACTCTTATTATGTTTCTGTTTCTAATTCTTCCATGTACTATAAGCACTTGTGTCCTCGTGGCTTTACAGATTGGCTGATACTGATTAAAATAATAACTTTTAAAAAATTAAAGTTCAATCTCTATTGCACAACGAATATGTATCATCAAAATGAAGATAACACGAAGATACGTAGATTATTGTCACAAAAAAAAGCTACGACTGTAATAACGTAACATCCAGGAAGCAATAGATATCAAGTAAATACCATGAAAACTAAATTATGTCCTCAAAACATCTGTAATCTTTACAGCCTGTTGTAAATTATGTATATGACTGAATAGTAAGAATTACATCGAGAGAGCTAGACGAAACTAAAACCTGTAATAACTTAATTTAGACTTGGGTTGATGTGCGAAATATATTAGACCCTCTGTTATTTAGCTGCAGTCAATTTTGTTCGAATTGATGAGGTGAACCCGTTCAAGGAGATATTTCTATAGACTCCTGCGGTAATCAGTACGATACGTCATATTATTCGAAACACTTCATGAAAATATCTTATCAAATAATAATTCCCAAACGCAAAACTAATTGTCATCGCATATTACAACCTCTTTCTAAACATCAACAGTGTATGAGAACGAAACTCAAAACTATAGCATACTTACAGGATACTCAGGATACTTACCAAAAGCTAATCAAAGAACAAAGAGAAATTTGAAGAGACAAGGGTGTTTCTACAGTAGGTTACTGAAGAATACATTGAACAAAGCATAAGTTTTAAGAAAAAACCCAAACATAAATAACTAATACTTAACAATGAGACAATTGAACGTTCTAGGACAAAAAGTGGGAAGAATGCTTATCAATGTCAACAAACATTAAATTCAAGAAGAATTAATACAGAGAAACCTTCATGAAATAAGAAAATAGATGCTAAAAAGAGCTAGAATTTGGTTTGCTTTCTTTGTTTTACCAACATATCAAGCATTGTTGGCCATATGATGTTGAAAATTTGATAATTATTCAATAATATGTCAGGGAGTTTTATATTTAATGATTTGTGATGTTGAAAGCAGGTTGTATAGATCATCTATAGGTAAAGTTGTCTGGGTTAAAGTTTGGTGTATAATTTACTTTTACTCATTTCTCACGAACAGTTTTTTTTCATTGACATTTTTGAAAAGCTCTCTAATCTTATAAAGAGAAACATTCTGCACAGTCTATGATAAAATATTTTACGGTGTATATCTCCTGAGATACTATGCGTTTAGGTAAGATATCTCTCTTTTAGAAAGATCTGTATTATGATGGTTTACGCTAAGTGTCAGTTCGTTTTTGCGCAATTGATTATTTGGGTGAATATTCCATAAATCTTTTTGATGTATTAATAATTGTTTTGAAATCTGTGTGGGGGACTTTTGTTTTTGATATAATAATTTTTAGTGATCCTTTGGCTGCCATAACTGCCTTTCAATTTCTCTGGGTGCTAATATAGCTAGGGATCAAGTAAAATATGATGTGTTTTTGGTTGCAAAGTATATTATGTTTAAAAATTGATTATTTGAGGATAGTTCATATTTTATCCTTTAAATAAACATAAAGAGTCCGACAAAATAATTAATCTGTCTGACTGACTGTGTTAAGAAGCCAATCTAAGTCTATTAGCATAGTTTTTGTAATAACAATTAATGATTTATTAGGTAGATACTGTTTTGAATATTCTTTCGTTGAAACAAGCTGAATATAAACAAATCTATGAAAATATTTTGAGTCGTCAATGTATATGAACTTACAATTTGCATATTTTTGTAAGATATAAATTTCTTCCACGAAAACAGATGCGTCAATTTAAGTGTTTGCCAGACATAGCAGTGAAGTGGGTTGTTTTATTAACTAGGAAGGTGTTTTTGAAAGAATAGATTGAAATCTTTTCTATGCGGTACTAAGAAGTTTATTAGCATTTTCCTTTCAAGTATATAATTCTTTATATTAAGGTTGAAGAACAGCGTTTTACGCTGAATTACTTGGTTATGAATATGGTTTAATGTAATGTTGTAATACTAACGTATTTTGTCATAATACCAATTGTAGTTCATTTGATTCGGCGTATATGTTTTCAGTTGGATATGTTCTGCAAGTTTCTACAATAAGTCGCAGATCATATGATGGGTTTAGGATTACGTTCTTTCAAGTATGATCTTCTTGCTGCACTTCAGAAAAAGCATCCATAATCCAATTTGGGTTTAACCTATTCCTTATACTTTTTTAGTTGCATCTGTCAGATTCCAATTCTTTGTGAGAGTTGAATCTAAATAGTTGTACTACTTTATTGCTTTACTCACGGAAGTAATTTATTTGTGGGATGATGGATAATTTTTATCAAAGATTATTCTTATGTCTTAGCAACCACTTCTGCATAAAAAAAGTCTTAATTAAGGAGTTGACAGAAGTGTATACATTGTGTCATTTGTCTGAAGAATTTGAATTCATTTTCAGTAGACCACTTGTTTACTTCATTGAGGCACTGTTAGAGTTTTCGTTCAGTTGTATGAATATTTTTTTATATTAGAAAGTCATCTTTATACAGTTAACAGGAAACAACGGTGTTCAAGAATTTAATGATGCCATTTATTTTGACGTTAAAGAGTATTCTTGATAATATGCTTTCTTGAAGGACAGCCATTTTGTGCTCTTATAAGTGTGAAAATGTGGTACCGACATAAAAATTAAAGGTTTGTTCTGTCAGGAATATATGGTAAGAAGTGGTGATCTTCTTTTAAGAACCATTTTATATTAGTCTTCATGGGGTATCATTAATATCTCTAGGTAAAAGATACAGTCGTTACATATTTTTTTAATGAAACAATTTCTGATAAAATACTCCAGTAAAACCAGTTCTTTGATTGTGCTTTTGCTCTTTCTAAAGCCAGACTGGAATTTTGTAATTTTATTATCAGCTTCAAGAAACCAACTAAGTCTTTGA
Organism: Ascarosepion bandense; assembly: GCA_037127315.1. NCBI lineage: Eukaryota > Metazoa > Mollusca > Cephalopoda > Sepiida > Sepiidae > Ascarosepion > Ascarosepion bandense. Next base: position 3,495,123 of record JBBBDQ010000222.1, read on the forward strand.
TTAAATATCCTTTTGAGGGTGTTGCATGAGAACTTTGTAATTACAATTAGACGATAGTTTCAAGGAATTTTCTAAATGTTCGGCAATTTTAATGATGGTAGATTGTTTCAGAAACACTGAATATTACGATTGAATCATATATTCTTTAAGATTTTGGATAGGTAGTCAAAGGGAAATATTTCGTAGGTTTTTGGAAATTCATAATCAGTTTCATCTGGGCTACTCATTGATTTGTGCAATTTTTTTATAGAACCCCATAATTCTGGTAAAGTAAGAGGCTTGTTGTAATTTTTCTTTAATGTTAGATTAGAAATTCTATTTTTCTCCTCTTCATTATTTTTATATTTTTAAATAGTTTACTAACATTATTTGAGGAAGAGTTTAGAGAAAAGTTTATGTCAGTAATTGTCACATATCCTCTTTCTTAGATTCTTTGATATTACTTTAGCATAAATTACTCAGTGGAGTGCTTTTATTTTTCCCAGAGATTTTACGAATCATATTTCATTTGTTAATTTTGCTTTTATAACTAGTATTGTATACAACGTTCTTCTATGTAAATAGCTTGGATCTTTAATTATTTTGCGAAATTTAGATTAAGTTGTTTTGTAGATTACCAATTTTTGGGTTGGGTGTAAATGGAATTTATGTAGAGCTTCGTGACACAGAATATTATTTTCTTTACACTCGTCGTTAACTTAATCTCTGACGTGTTTGACAGGTTTTGATTTTGAATTTGGTACGTATTTTTCTGCAATACTAAGAGTTGTTTTGTAAAATAAATATATTCTGTATTGTTTACACTGAATTCGGATGTAAGTTTTACTGTTGGTTTTCATAAGTTTCCAGTATGTTATTCTTATCCTCTGACGAATATTAAGAGTTTTCCTACAAAACCAGGAAATAAACCCTATCACATGTATCATAATATAATTTCCAGTTATAGTCTAGGGATATTGCAGGATCACATATGGTTAGATCTATTGTTGTATATGTACCGCTTGATGAATGATGATATGTATATGACTTGTCTTTTCATAAGTATGTATTTTTCCATTGATAACATCTTCTATTCTGGTTAGTATTTTCGCAATCCAATATCATGTTATGCCTATTAAAATCTAATAGTTTAGGAAGCTGCTTCAGTATCTCATCTAATACAGTTCCATCTATATGATTATTAAAGGAGATCTCAAATAGTTTTATATAGTAATGCTTTTATGAACACTGATTGTCGTACAATATTCAGGTTGATTTTACCGTGGAGAATACTGCTTTTTAATGATGAAGTGACACCCGAACTCCTGTTTCCACTATTGCTAATAAAATAATATGATATGTAGTTGTAATATCTTTATTTTCATTTTCATTTAAAAATGTTTTCCGAAAGTAGATGATTGCAGGACACAAATCTGCAATATCCGAAAGTAAATGATTTTCGATTTGGGTTTTCCCTTCTTGCGATCATCTGAATAATTTTCTTAGCAACGATTTTTATGTTGAGATTCTCGGTTTTTATTAGGTTGGTTTAAATTTCCATTTTTTCCAAGTTGTTTTTATTTGATTTCTCCTTAACAATGTTTTTTTTTTTTTTGACAGATTTGAGTGTTTTCTTGCGCTTTATATTTGCTTTTTATCGTTGGATATCTACCTCTTTTGATTATAAATGAAGATTACTTAGATCGAGATGCGTGACAAGATGATTCTTTTGGTCTTTTAATTCCTATGTTTAAAAACTTAGAATTTTCTATATTTTCATTGCATATATAAGAAACTAAAATGTATTGCAGTGTAAATCATTGAAATAATGAAAACTCATATCAGCAGGAATGCTGATATAAGTTTTCATTTATTTCATTAAATTTCTTTAACTCTTGAAATGTGATGTTAATCCACAGGGATTGTATTTCTCACCACTCTGTTTTTAAGTCTAGCTGCATTTGCGTAATTTATTGTAATATTTTGTTGTTGTTGTCAGAAATTTTCCAGGATTCATGAAATATTATATTTTTCCTCATGTATAATTTCGAATATTTATTTTTCTTTTTGCCAAACTTTACATAGATGTGAGTTCAGTTATTTTATGACCTGTACTTCAGTATTTTAACAAACCGGAATTCGAGTACATCTGTCTTTATTATGGTTAAATTTTTAGAAATTCAAACAGAAATGCATTTGGCTTTATTGAATTAAAGGCTCCCAGGTCACATCATCTCTCAAAACAGTGATGTCAATTAGCCATCATCTTTGAGGTCCGAGATTATATAAGTTTCCAAATTTCTGATAATATAACCTATTGTTATTTCAAATCGTAGTTTAGGTAATTTGAATTTGAATATATATGTATTGATGTTTATAGTTTGGTCATTTCTTATTTTTTATTCTGGTTACATCTATTTGATTCCTTCAAGGAAGGAAGCTGCCTCTTGTAGGCTTTTTATTACACCTGTGAATGTATTTAGATTTTGGTGTGGATACATTCTGATGTTTAAGATATTAAAAGTTGAGAATTTGGGAATATTTTCTGCATAATATTTTCTACTGGTATTACTAATCTTATGTTTAAAACTTTTCAAAAGATATAGAAATAATTTCAGAGTATATTGTTCTTTTGATTGTGAATGATGCTAGTTTTGTAATAAGAGATTCTTCAAGTGATACCATTATTGGGTGGAAGTAATTGTGAGATTTTAATTCATTATCTAAATTTGATTTAGTGAATTTTTTTCTTTCTTTTTTGTTACCGTAATATATTTTGTCTTTCGTAATCTTGATCCTAAGCTCCATATTGTGGGTGACAGTTGGAGGAAATCAGATTCATCCAAGCATCTCAAGGTTGTAAACCCTGTATACATTTTTTAATCCTATCACCCCGAGCAAGGCGGTAATGGGGGCTACATGAGAGTAAAAAGATTAAGTAGAAGAGAGTGAAGAGGAAGACGAACCAGTTAGAAAGGAGCAAGAGAAGGATGGGAATACAGGTGTGATGACAGTTGCAAAGGTGGAGAGAAAGGAAAGGATATACGGGGCGGTGTGGAAAGAACTAGGATCAAGTAGTTAAGAGATGAGTATTGACATTGCATTTAAATTCATGGAGGTTGTAGCCGTCAGGAAAGCAAGAATATGGAAGCGAGTTCCACAGGCGGGAAGTGTGAGAGAAGAAGCTGCAGGAGTAGAATTGTCGTCTGCATTTGGTTAATCTAACTATGAATGGGTGAGACCCAGTTGCTAGTCTGGTTGCACAAGTAAACACCTGTTGCGGAGGAACCAGTGACTTAAGTTCGTTGGATCAGAAGCCATGAAAATATTCATAGAACTGACAAAGGGAGGTCACATGTCATCGGTGGGGAAGTGGCTGTAGTCGAGCCGCTAAGTTGGTACATATCACCTTACTGATTCTCCTTTGGAGCCTGTCAAGAACACTGAGATGAACAGCAGGGGCGCCTGACCCTATATTGCAGCAGTATTCCATGCAAGGACGAATGGTTGATTTGTATATATGCAGGATGGATTCAGGCGGGAAAAACATCCTGGCTCGACACAGTGACCCAACCTTCTTAGCAGTGGATTTAGCTATGGACTCAATGTAGTGGTTCCATTTGAGGTCAGAATAGTGGGTATGGCCGAGAAGGCGCAGTGTATTGTTCTAAGGAAGACTCGTTTGGTTCAGGCTTATGGGAGGCAGGATAGGTTGCCTGTGATGACTGATAGACAACAGCTTTGTCTTAGTCGCATTGAAATTGACAAGTCACTTCTTGCCCCAATTCACCACAGAGTGTAGATCCCGTTCAATGTTAGCAGTAAGTTCATGTTTGTCCGCCACGATGGGTTTCTTACTAACGCGAGAGTAAATTGTGGTGTCATCTGCGTAAGTGCCTACTTGGCCCATGATCTCATCTGGGAGGTCATTTATGAAAATAAGGAAGAGCGTCGGTCCCAGGATAGAGCCCTGAGGGACACCAGTGTTTATGCTGTAGGATGTAAAGAAATGCTCATTAAAAACGACCTTCATTTTGCGGTTATTTAAAAAAGATTGGATTAGATAAAGTAAGCGTCCGGTAACACGGTAACCCCGTAGCATGCATAGAAGGCCAGAGTACCACACCCTGTCAAAAGCCTTGGAGATGTCTCGACTGACTCATCAAGGGCCTGGAGTATGTAATCCTTAATGGGTGTTAGCATGTCGGACGTGGGCCTGGCAAAGCGGAAGCCATACTGCCTGTCAGAGTAGAGTTTGTGGGCAGTAAGATGTTGAACTATTTCAGCATTAATTATGGCCTCGAACACTTTCCCGAAAATTGGTATAAGGCTGATATGGCGATAATTGGATGGGTCCGAGGTTTCACCACAGTTCTTAAATACAGGAACGACTGAGGAAAACTTCCAACATGCAGGAAAACAGGAAGCAGAAAGGCAATAATTATACAGTTTAGAGAGGACAAGGGAGAGTTCAGTAGCACATTTCTTAAGGACTATTACCAGGATTCCATCACCACCGCTCGCTTTATGGGGGTCAAGTTTTTAAATTACTCGTGATACTACTGTCGGTGTAATATATACGTCGTACAGTTTGGCCTCAGTTCTAATAGGGAAGTCGGGAGAGGGTACTCCACATGAGTCGAATCTAGGGTTGGATGAGAATCTGCGAGCAAAGCACTCTGCTTTGACCGCAGATGACGTGAGAACCTCAAATTCATTGATCAAAGGAGGGATGGAGGATTTGCTATTGTTCAGCACCCGTTTGCATAACCGCCAATAGTCCTTGGAGCCGAATTTGCGGTCAGCTATGCGCTGTCTCATTTTCTCAGCAAACAACCACTTGACGTCACTCAGGATTCTCTTGCACTCATTACGAGCAGACGTGAATAGGCGCCTATTGTGATCAGATGACTGTCTCCGCAGTAGTTGGAAGTAGTGGTTACTGTGGTCAATGGCAGCCGAACAAGTAGGAGAGAACCAAAGAGAGGAATGAGGTTTTAGACAATACTTCCTGGTAGGTATGAAGGCATCAATGCCAGCTTTCACCCATGACCAAACCTTAGAGGCACAGTTATCAATGGGAGATCGAACACTTTTCCCCAAGAGACGTCGCATAGGAAATCGTGAAAGTCGTCCCAGTCAACTTTTTGATCCTATAGGTAGGAGGCTCCTGGGGAGAGTGAGAGTGTAAAGAAATATTGAGAGACAACAGCATGGTCGGAGTTGCTGAGAGGGCAATGGTGCGAGAATTGACAGGAGTCAGGTGCAGAGGTAAAGCATATATCTAATAGAGAGGAGTGACCAGAGCGTTTACTTGGAAAGCGTGTGGGTAACTCCACCACTTGCGTAAGGGATTGGGAAATACGTTCATGGTGTGGATGCCCGCTGAATCAGTAACAAAGTCTTTAAGCCATTCAGAATGATGGGCGTTAAGGTCTCCGAATATAAATATCTGAGCGAATGGGTGGTAGGAAATAGCCTTATCTATGCTGTCACAAATGCTATTTAGAAGAGAGCAGTCAGGGGAGGAGAGAGAACGGTGCAGAAAGAAAAGGTAGCTAACCGAACTGAGAAGTGACAGACGGAGACATACATATTGGTGGTCAGGAGATTCGAGTGATGTCACCCTAGCTATAAGGAGGTGTTCACTAACGTAGGTTTCCAGCCCATGCATGTGGACAGTGGAATCCTTCCTTAAGAGGGGGAAATAACCAGGGATGGAGAAGACAGAGGAGGGAATTGATGAGTTGAGTTTAGTCTCACAGAGCGCTAGAATGTTAGGGGACTTTTCGTGTAGGAAAGCTTCTACGCTAGGAACGTTATTACGAATGCACCAGATATTAGTAAAAGAAAAGTTAAGGGATTTTGGTGATTTGGGTTTGGCTGGTTTAGGATATTTTCTGATTCTGTTTATCATGTAATAGTTTGTTGAAAGGGAGGGACATAGAATAGAGGATACAGGCGGTCAATATCCTCGATCTGTGCTGGGAGGGAAACTGGCTCGGACAGCAACAAAGTGTGGTCTCAGGGTTGCCCACCGAAAGCGTTTGCAGGATCACCTATTCATGCGCGACATGGCACTACAAGAACACCGATATTTTATAACTGTTGATCAGAGCAGCCGCTCTTGACGCTTCGCAAGAGTTAGGGCTCGTAACTACCAGTCGGAAACAGCAACCAAGAAACTGCCAACCCGGTACCCTCACAATGATGAGACGCTGCCACCAACCAGACACATCGCAGGAAAATCAGGAACGCACCAATACTGAGGTCTGAGGAGAGAAAATAGAAAGCCGGAAACCACATCCTAAACAGGGAACAAGGGGTAAGTCTCTACTCCTGTTCAATAGACGTGGGTGGAGTGTAAACCGTGCGATAGTTTGGTCTATCTACTCCAATTTAAAAATAAGTGAAGGGTGGTGAGTTAACTAAGTTTTGACCTTAGTTAAAGTCCAGTCAAAGAAATTTCTTTGAAAAAAAAAGACAAAAAAAAACACTCGTTCGATTAACCATGAAACTTAAAATTAGACAAAAAAATAAAAACAAAATCATGACTTATTTTACCAATATTTAAAACAGTTGCTTCCAACCCAAATACACGAGCTACAATCCAAACACACGTAGTACAGGATATTCCTTTAAGAACATGACAATTATGTGTGAAAAATAATACTGCCCAAATATACTCCAAGGCTTCGGTCTGTGGTAAAATCTTTTGATGACGTCTCTGCATAATTGCTCCTCGATCTCACCAATATACCTTATTATCTCATCCTTCAGTGTTGAAATGTTATTGACTTGTTAGCATAGAGATTCCTTTTGAGATGCCTATAAAGGAAGAAATCCAAAGGCGTCAAGTGGCACGATCCTGGTGGCTAATTGGCATCGCTGTATCGATAGATGATGTGATTTCATTCAATATTCATTGGAGATTATTTCCGTTGACAGAGAAACACATGTTTATTCCTGACATATTGATTCAAGCAGATTATCATCAGAAGGGCATAAAAAATGGTTGGCGAGCTTGTTTCGGTACATCAATTTCGACTGAGTAGTGAGTTCAATTCTCACTAGATATCCGATACTTTCAGACTTGTGCCTCTTCTAAGCAACGCTTAGAAAACACAATTCAGAGGCAATCCCTAAAAATTGTCAAGATGCTAAATACGGGAATCCTGGTTTATTTTTCACATTAATATTTTTTCTGAAATCGCAAGTAACCTTTGTGTATGTGACTCTACGTCATGTTTGTTTTAAGGATTCGATTAGAAAATAATGTGATATGATTGACAGTGGATATCATGATCCTTTAAATTATTTTAACTAGAAAGTATGATATTCACGATTATTTTTTTAATCTATTCTAAACTACCTAGTATTTTCATTATCTTTACGGACCTATAACATAACTGTACTTATATTTACATAAATTTTTACTAATCACAGTTGTATTATATTTTTTGAACAACAGACCAGAAATGTTTAGTTTATAGATTTGTCAAAAGATGGATTTCTTTTGAAAAAGGATTGTGGTAAGAAAATGCACAAATGCACAAATGTTCCTCAAGGCTTCTTGACACTTTCGAAATAATGCATTTAAAATTAAATTTAAACATGTATTACTTTTCCGGACCAGTAAATATTTATACGGAAAAAAGAGATGATTCATACTGGAGTTACAACTATTCGCATAGACAATTAGTTTTACGAATTCATGATAAAACGCAATTTTCATGGGCAGAGGACAATTCAAGAGTTAGATAATTCAACTTTCCGGCAGATTCCTAAGCTTAATTTATTTTATCATTCTTTATAATTCACCGGGCCTGACATATAGATGGTGCCACCAATAAAAATTACAAATGATTTTTATAAATAACTATCCTTCAAATGGTACGTGACAAAATGTGGGCCCAATCAAATTATTAGTTTACAAATTACAGTTATATAAGTGAAGCTACTGTTGCAAACTTTCAAAACAATGGAAAACTCTTAATTTTGTGCTTTCTGATGTGAAAGTACTGTTTAAATAAAGCGATGGCTTGATAAAAATTATTAGACTTCGCTACGTCGGAAACAACGGTTAAGCGGTGGCATGCTGACTTTAAACGCGGTCAATCAAGCACAAATAATGCTGAATGCTAAGATCACCCAAAATCAGCACTTGTCCCGAAAACCCCCAAAACGTCCCTAAAATCTATTTAGCCGATCGTAACTTGAAGTTGCGTGAGATAACAGAAATGTTGAATTTGCCAGAATGCAATGTATTCATCATTTTGCATAAATATTTTTCAATGTGGAAGCTTTATTTAAAGTACGTACCTCGTTTGCTCACAATCGTTCAAAAACAACAACACGTCGACGATTCAACGAAACAAGAAGAGTTTTGTGTAAACATGTGACAATGGATAAAACATGGATCAACCGCTTCACACCGGAGTCATATCGGCAGTCAGTTGTGTGGACAGTATCAGGTGAAAGCTGTGCAAATTGACGAAATGCCCGCAAAAAGTAGCAAGCGTCCGTATTTTGGGAGGCACAAGGTATTTTATTCTAGGATTACCTTGAGGAAGGAAGAACCGTGAATAGCGAATATCATACAGCATTAGTGATGCTTTTGAATGAGGACATCGCTAAAATACGCCCACAAATGAATAAGAAAAAAATGATCTTTTACCAATGTCGATCGCAACGATAGCAAATCTACATAAATTACACTTCAAATTGCTTCTGCATTCACGCTATGCTCCAGATCTGCTCTCCAGCGACTACTGGGTGTTTGCAGACCACAAAAATAATGCTCCATGGAAAGATATTTGGCTTTAATGAAGGAAGTGATATCAGAAACTGTGGCGTATTTTGAGGCACAAAACAAATCGTTCTACAAAAAAGACATGGAATTCTTAAAGATGCGCTGGAACAAGTGTATCATCCTAGAAGGAGACTATGCTGAGAGAATGAAGTCGAATTTTGCATAAAAGGTGTTGTGTTATTTAGTTAGGCCCCGGATTTATTGAGTGATATGTTAAATACGGATTTCCGGAAATATGTCAAGCCACATAGGTTCAAACATCCTCACCCCCATATATATATATATATATATATATATATATATATATATATATATATATATAATTATTTGCTTAAACATATATATATATATATATGTGTGTGTGAAATTATTTGTTTAAACATATATATATATATATGAAAATTATTTGTTTAAACACACACACATATATATATATATATATAAAATGAGAGTGAAAGAGACACAGAGAGAGGGAAAGAAAATGATCGGCAGCATCATCGCTAATATGGTGGCATGTATTAAGCCTTACAGCCTAGATTAAAAGTCATGATATTCAGCAGCAGGATGAAATTATTGAGTTATCCTGAATTTCGGTCGTTTCAACACATTAGAACACGTCAAATTTAATGACACTTATAATATGCTTATATAATAAAGCACACGTCATATATCTCTTACGAAATAAAGTTTAAAATAATTCGTGTCAATTTTTCCAGTGAAAATGGAAGATTATAATAGCCATTATGCTCTTTCATTACCGTAATGGCAAAAATCCCTAAGAAGTAAAAAAAAAAAATCTCTGTGATATGTGCTATTTATTACACAATTTTTCCGGACAAACAACGAGAAACAGAACACATATATATATAAACACATATATTTCTATTTTTATTCGTCATTGACGATTGTGTGGAAGGACGAGTGACAGGAGAGAGATTGCGCACGCGTAGAAGTCGTTAAGCAGCGAAAGTTCTCTGTTCTCTTTCTCACACTCGCTTTCTTTTTCTCTTTCTCTCTGTCCCTTTCTCTCTCTCTCTCTCTCTCTCTCTCTATATATATATATATATATATATATATATATATATAT